>ML788160.1:325945-363761 GCA_009831015.1 Picea engelmannii | reverse complement strand
GAATGTTGAAGCTGGAGAGGAATCCTCTTCCTGAAGATTTGGAATTGATGATTTAATGCCTCAAAACTTTGCCTTTGAATCTGGAATTTGATTGTTTTAACTAAAGTTCTACCACTTGTCTTTGGCGGAACCAAACCTGTCACGTTATCTTTTATTCATTGATTTTTTCCTTACAATATTGGATCTGCTATTTCCTTCTGGTCTTTTGCTGCAAATATCTCCATGCGATATGCTTACTACCCTGTCAATTGTGTCTCTTTGTCATCTGTCCTTTTGAATTTTTGCCTCCCGAATTTTTGAAAAATGGGGTCCAATGATCTCTTTGAATATCTCAATCTGAGATAGATGTGTAAAATTTGGTGGAGGTTTTTGTATATTATCTTGTTCTGAGAAAAAAATTCTCTCTATTTTCTGAAATTCATCTCCAGATGTCTAGGATCTGTGTTTGAAAAAAATGTGTCAAACAAAAAAATCATGAATCCCGAAAAATGGGGCTCAAAGATGCTCTTAATTCTCCTAATTTGTAATAGATATGATAAACATGGGAGAGTTTATTGTTAATTGTCTCGTGATGAGAAAAAATCTCTTTCAGTTTCTCAAAATGCATCCTTGTTTACCTGGAAATCACCTCGAAATATGACTGGTCAAAAATGGTTTCGGGAGTGGTTTTCGGAGGGGGGAGAGTGGATTTCCGGGGGGGGTCCGAAATTATGGGGAGGTGACATGTGGAAAGGGGAAACCACTTTTTGGACCCCCTTTGTTTAAATGACGTAAGGGGGGTCCAAAATATGAAGTACGAGAGGTTATTAAACTTAGGATATGGTTTATTTGTTTGTTTTATTTTTGAGTTTTGTTTTTAATTGTTTTATGTTTTAATGTTTTATTTTTTTTATTTTGTTTTGTTTTATGTTTTTAATTTGTTTTTATTTTTTGTTTTATTTATAATGTTTTTTAATTGTTTTATTTTTTAATTATTTTAAAAATTATTATTACTTATTCCAAATTGATTATTTATTTATTAATAATAATAATTTAATAATAATTTTAATTTATCATTAAAACTATTACTTATTACCCTAATCTAATTACTAAATTACTAACCTAATTTACTAATTATTAATCCTAAACAATGTTTACTAATAATTATCAATTTATTGTTTTTCATTTATCCTAAGCTTGTCTAGCATTATTTTTGTGCATGAATGATTGGCGGGCGAGATGTGGCGAATAAAATGAATGGACAGGGGAGTGAGTGGCACAAAAATGAATTAAGGATTGAGAAAAATGTATGGAGGGACAAAATCATCCGAGGAAACCAGGCAAGCTAGGAGCCTTTTTGGAAATAATTTGCACCATAAAATATTATTTACAACATCTCAAATATAAAAATCCTCAGCTATAATCAAGTGACCCTATAAAAATTTATAGGACCCTAACATGGGGCACCATACTTCTCTCCATCTTGAATAAGTTCCCTTTCTCAAGTTGGCTTTCTCTTGTGAGAGATCGTCATTTGGGGACGTTCTTGAGATTCTATCATGTCATGATCTTATTGAATCTCATCATCAGGGGAAGTTGTGACTTTCCTCACTAGGTCTGCAACTCTGGGAGCTACAGGCTCTTCTTCATATACTTCTTCAAGCTGGCATCTCCTTTATTTCTTGAGTGTTGCATCTTCATCGAAGGTTACATCTCTGTTGATCTCAATATGATGGAAACCCGATATGTAAATTCTGAAGGCCTTTGAGACCTCATAGTATCCAACAAATATTCCCTTCTTTCCTAAAGGGTCCAACTTAGTTCTCTTCTCTTTTAGAGTGTGTACAAACACTAGACAACCAAATATCTTGAGATGGCTTACTTCTGGATTCTTTTCGGAGAACATTTCTTCGGGGGTTTTGAACCCAAGTGCATTATGGGATAATTTGTTTTGTACATATACTGTTGTTCTTGTTGCTTCTGCCCATAAGTGCATTGGAAGATCTTGATCATGGATCATGGTCTTCACTGCTTCCATTATAGTTTTTTTCTTTCTTTCCGCCACACCATTTTGTTAAGGATTGCAGGGAGTGGTGAGATCCCTCTTAGTCTCGACATATCTGCAAAATATTACAAATTCTTTTGAGGTGTATTATCCTCCATTATCTGACCTGAGTATCTTGATTTTTCTTTCAAAGAGATTCTCTATCAAGGCTTTGAATTCCTTGAATTTTCCAAACACTCCATCTTTTGATTTCAAGAAGTAAACCCAGGTCTTGCTAGAATGGTGATCAATGAATGACACATAGTATACATATCCACTAAGAGAGGTTGATTGCATTGGGCCACATACATATGATTTTATGATCTCCAAGACTCCTTTTGATTTATTGTTCCTCTTCGGGAAAGGTTTCTTTATGTTCTTTCCTTGTGCACATCCCTTGCACACACCTTCATGATCAACCTTAAAATATGGTAGACCTGTAACTCCTTTTCTCACATATGGTAAGGATTTATAATTGATGTGAGCTAGTCTTCTATGCCAAATTTCACATGGAATTTCAGTGGAGTGAGTCAAGGCTGCATTTGGGTGACCGTTTAACTTATACATGCCACCTTCTTCTATTCCAATAACAATTACATATTCTATGGTTTTTCTTTTAGGCCACATAAGGACTTCACCATCTATGAATGCAACCTTGAATTCTTTCTTATCTAAAGCTGAGATAGAAAGAAAATTCTTCATCAAACTTGGTACATATAGTACATCCTTCATCTTCATTGGGGTCCCTGAATCAATTTTGTAGGTGGACTCTCCCACTCCTTTGATAGGGTATTGGTAATCAACTGCAAGTGTAAATTTCTAGGGAAATTTCTTTTCTATAAGGCTAGAGAGAATGTCTCTCTAACCTATCATGTTCTTAGAAGCACCACTATTTATGAACCAAGTGTCCTCTCCAGGTGACACAGATCCTGAGAAGGAAGAGAATAAGACATAGTCTTCAATATTTTCTTTAATCATCTTCATGGGTGGCTCATCATCTTCAACTACATGGGCATCGTGTCTTTTGTTATTTCTCTTCTAGATGGAAAATTCTTAGCAATATGTCCCATCTTGTCACAATGGTAACATTGATAAGAGGAGAAATCCTTTTCTCTTCTTTGACCTTTCTTAAACTTCTAGAATCTCCTTGGAGGGTGAGATTCTTTATGGATAAATATCTTTTGGGAGTGAGATTCCTTAGGTAGGTGGGTCTCCTTCTTGAAGTGAGACCTTATTTTTCCTCCTTTAGCATGAGAATTTAGGGCTTAATCTTCATCCCTTAGTAGTACATCTTCTTAGTTAGCTACTCTTGCTTCTTCTTGAACACATTCTTCCCAAAAACTATCAAATTGGAGTTTTTCCTTTCTTGCACAAATAGTTTGGATGAAGGCATCCCAAGGTATTGCGAGACCATTAAGATTTTTCATTAAGAGTTTATCTTAATATAGGTTTTCTCCAATTTCTTTTAGATGTTCCTTGAATTGAGAAACCCTAGAGAAATAGTCATGAACGGTTTCTCCTTTCTGCATCTTTGTATTCTTGAGTTGGGTTCTCAAGTTCATCTTCCGGTTAATGTTCCTTCCTTCATACATTCTGGTTAGGGCATCAATCATTTCTTTTGGAGTATTCTTAGAGGATACTTGAGGGATCAAGTGGTCTTTAATCGAGTATGCAATGATTCTTTTGTCCCTAATCATATCCTTATGGTACTTTGCTTTAGTTGTAGAATTTGCGGGTTCTGCAATATTTTCCTTGATGAATCTTGCAAGGTCATTCTCTTCAAGAATGAGTGAAATCCTATACTTCTAGGCACATAAGTTATCCACACTTTCTAACTTGTCAACAAGCTTGGTGCTTGCAGACATGTTGATCTGGAGCTGGGAAAATGACCAAAAAATAAAAGTTGTTAAGAATTAAATCTGAACATACCAGGAGGTGTGCTTGGCTGAGGTGAGTAGCTTGGTGCAGTCTATTTTCTGAAAATCCAAATTTTACCCCTTGAAACTGGGCATGCAAAAATATGGACTGGTACTTCTGGTACTGGTTCTTGTTTCTTGGTTTTTTGGTTTTCTAGTACCAATGAAAACTAGGGTTTCACTTTCTAGAGGCTCTGGCCACTGAAAAGGTGTGCTCAAGTTGCCAATGAGTTTTCTAGGCTAGGGCACACTTCCCTAGATGGTTTTAAGGTTGAAATTCTATTCCAATAAAAATCCCTAATTTTCTTGTATGACAATAGTGACATTTTTGGTAACCCAGTGAAAGGTGTTATATTCAGTTAAGCTCTGATACCATGTTAAATGTAGAGATGATATTAAGTTATTTTCAATTTACTAGACAATAATAGTATAAGTAGGATCAATGAAAGATACACAATCACAAAGTACACAACATTTATCCTGGGAAACCCTCATGGGGGAGAAAAACCTACAAAAACTTCCTTGATATAGATTTCCAATACAATGCCAAGATAATAAACCAAACACAAGAGAATATCCAACACTGAGCAATGTGCCTCTCTCTTCCTTCTTCCGGCAACTGGCAACTACAACTTCCTTCAAACTTGCACACTAGATGAGTGGCATGAGTGAGTGATCTAATGCGACACCTTCCACGCTCATTTATACTAGCTGACAGGCGCTAGTGTGGTGTCTCTTCATCAAGCAGGGTCGACTTCTTCACTTACTGTCTAAATCCACTTTAATTAGGCCTGGGGGATGAATTCTTAATTAGCAACATATAATTAGGTTTTGACCAATCTACAAAAGGGGATTTGGTCTTACACAAAGCCCGACATGTTCAATCCATAAAGGGGGATTGATCTATAAGATACTAGCTCAATAATAAGTAGAATATTCTTTGCAGTTACAATATTTCAACAAAAGGGAGTGAAGTTATTTACCTACATGCCAAAACAATGTCACAAACTTTGATTATAAATATAGAATAATTTTCTAAATTGAGAAGTGTTAGATATTAGAATATTCGATAAATCTTGCTTATACTATATAAATTATATTTCTTTGATGTAATATAATTGGTTGAAACCCTAAAATACAAAAAAATCTTTACCTCGTCTTTTGCATTAAGATATGATTTGATTTGTTGATTCTCCCATATTTCATGTTGCAACCATTGTCTCAAAACACCAACACCATTGGGGCATTTGGCTCTGAGGCTTAAGGTCTCATGACATTCCCACCAAGTTTCACAAGGAAGGTTCTTCCCATTTCTTTTCTTAGCTCTAGAAGTTATAAGAGAACCTAATGAAACGTCATGTTCTTATTATGTATCCTCATTTATAAAGAATGGTTTGGGAAGACTAAAATATTGTTCTACTACTACATTCTACAATTCAAAAAGAATTGTATTCTCATCGCAAGTATTTGAACCACTAACACCACCATTGTCACTACAAAAAATGCTCAATTTTGCAGTGAGAACGTCAATTTCATCGTCCTCAACAGAAGCATGTTGATGATGAAGATTTGTTTTTCTTTAAACAATTCAGTGCCTCGAAGACTCTTGGTGCAGTGATGAAGGTTTTGAAATGATCTCTCCATCTTATCACTGTAAGAAATCTCTAAATTTCCAACACTTCATGTGATTTCTTCCCCCCTTGATCAAAATCATTTCGTGACAAATGCCAACTTTAAGGTCATATTTTATAGCAAATAGATTGGTCTTTCCGCTTTTTAAAAAGTTATCAACATTTGCATGGCATGAAATCTCCAATTGCAAAGTATTTTTGCATGTACCTTGCTGAATTATAACACCTTTGTGGTGACTTGGAGGAAAAAATAAGTGATCAAAATGAACCATATTAGATTGGGATTCATTTTCGTTAACATTAACATTAGTCTAGTTTTTTCTTTGAGATTCTTTTAGATTGTTTAGTCTTGGAGTTGCAACATAAGCTAATATCATAAGAGATACGACTTCCCAATGCTCTGTGTGATATGTGGTTTTATTAGAGCCCTTAACAGATGGGCGATGGATGGCACATCGACCCTCAACAAACAATATCGATATGTATGGATGGTCAAGATATCATCCAATGCACATCTAATGAACATAGCCTTCATAAATTTCCCATCCAAAACATAGCCTTCATAATGAAATGGATTCAATGTAATTATGGATATCCTAACTATACAATAATGGAAATCATAGTCATGTGATGGAAGTGGTTGAGGGAACTACATAGTTATTATTGTTGTTACAAGTTGAGAATTATAATATGATATTAATTTTAAATAATGTTTCCCTTAAGAATATTTGATGATGACACTATGATGCAAAATAAGATGTTTGACCATATCCCGCTATGGATTGGGTCTTTGTAATTATTTTAATATAATACAAGTAAATAAAAAAGAAGTAAACTAGTATAAACCTATTTCTTTCAATCTTGGAATTTTTAAAGGATGAGAGGTTAACATGGATCTATGCTTATAATATGAAAGTATAAAATGTTACAATGAGCACACAATAAAGATATCAAGTAAAGAAGGAAGCTTGTCCAAAGGTGAAGGTTTCTTTAGACGAAGAAAGGAAAAAACAGTAAACCCAGTGACAAATCCCAAAGTAAAGAAAAAAGTGAAGTCATTGAAGCCTATAGCTCTAGTAAAAAAACATCACACCCATTGAGAGGTGTTGTAATAAAGGGAATGCAAACATGATGTTATCCCTTTCATTTTGATGATGGACACAATGGCACCAAGTCATCAAATAAGCAATCCAAATAACGCCACCAATTTTGGGGGAGGTAGTGAAAAAAGAGGTTAAGGGAGTGAGAAATGAAATCTAAGGGATGCAGTCTCAATTTTTTAGGAGATAGAGCGATATAAGAGTATCGTAAATTGTGTGAAATTGTGATAGATCAAGCAAAATACTTTAACGCCAATAACTGTATATGGCAATCCTTGCATTGAGATGGAGTCTTCCCGAAAAAGATGAATATGTATAAATGTAAATGTCTCGACCCAGAGAAGTGTTGCTGGTTGATTACCACTCAATTCAATTTTGATCGTAGTGTGATTATTGATGATAGAGTATACACTACTCTTTGATATATGATGGTTCTAATATGAATTATGATGTTAAGATCTGTTTGTCAGTGTTGGATATTAATAGAATGAGACCCCTTATCCAAATAATTGCATTCATGTTGATGGTTTAAGTTGATGTATATTTGTTTATGTTACAGTCTTTTTATGATGATTTATACTTTTACTTTATTGTAATGTGTTGTGTCTTTGTGATGTTATGCTATATGATTTAATGGTGAATATGGTGAATAGTAGAGGTGGTTATGGTCATGCACATCGATGGTAGAGATAGCTATGGTTGTGCCTATCAATTTTTAAATAATCCATGTGACTCTTAGTCTTTGCAGTGCATCCCGATTAATCCCTTGTTATTGGTTATTTGGTGCAAGGGTGTACCAAATAACATAACATAAAAGGATGAAATATCTATTGATCAAACTTAAATTAATTAATTTCCTAAACATGAAAATAAAGGAATTCTATAGAGAAGAGTAAAGAAAACCTTCAAAAAATCTCGGCGATGAACTTGTTATTGATGTGGAGCAAAAGAAGGTGGATCCAAGTGAAGGAGCCTTCTTTATGAACATGCATATAATGACAATCAAATAACCAACATTGTAAAACTCTCTAAATATCATTGTAACTTTTATAAATAGTATTTAATTAAATCAAAAGAAATATAAACCATTCAAATGCACATTCAATGGGGGGGAATAAAAAATGATGTTTTGTATTACTGAAAGTGGAAAAGAACTTATCGGAAAAAATGTCACCTAGAGTGAGTTGTGAAAATTTGAGTAAAACTATAAGGAGATAAGTTGAAAATATGATAAAAATAATTGTTTTTTTCCCCTCCAAAACTATTTTCCTGTATGGTTGACATCATCATCTTGAATCCTATTAGTTCTTTTAAAGTTGATGTTGATCACACATTTTATATTTTGAGGCCCATTTTTAACCTCAAAATTTCATTAATGGACTTGACGATTATTTGAAGAAAATTTCCCCTTAATGAAGGAAAGAAATGACTAATGCCATCACTATTGAGGCACAACGAAATGATTCCAACAAATGACTCACAATCTCAAGATACACGTGTGCAACATAACCTTGCATTCATTGAAATATTTTAATCCATGTGAAATCACTAGATTTATAATCTTTTTGGGAGAACACAATGCATGGGAAGTGAATATCTTTCCAAAGTTTTTGCATGCAATTGCACTTGAGAACTCCAATACCTCATCGTAATTGAAAAAAAAAATGCATTAATCATTTCCAAGCTAAATTTTGAATGGACACAACATTGAATATGTTGAATTATGAAATTTATTACGTTGATTATGTACATGAACCCTACACAAATATAGAAGGATTACCAGTGGAATCTATGCAACCTGCGAGATGATGTGTTATGTAGTCATATCTTTGGACGAATGTCTAGTTTGACTTTATTTATACATATATAACTAAGGTATTTCTCATGTTTTTATGCTTCATGTGCTTCATTGTGGTTGTATATGTTCATTAGTGATGTTTTCAGCACAACCCTTTCATCTATGCAAGCAAACGAAAATGACATGCTAATAGATGCCCTCTGATGTGTGAGGTTAAGAGAAAAAATGCATCATTGAAAGACATCATGGTTTTATTTTTGGAGTGGAAAGAGAGAGCCTTGTTGAGGGGAACCCCACCCTAGAGAGAGAGAGAGTGAGTCAATTGCATAAAAACAATTGTGAGGTGATATATTCTACAATATTTTCAACAAAGTGGGAATACCCATGCTCATGTAATAATCCATATAAGTACAAGATAATCCATTGGTATTTGTAACATGACAAATTTGAAGCTAGGTCATAATACATCAACAAAATAATGTTGCTTCCAAAAGAAACCCCACTAAAGGAGGGCTTGGATAAGAAAAAATTCTACAAAAGAAATCCCACTATCAATAACCTAATAATGATGGCTCGTAAAAAGGATAAAAGAGTTTCATATATTCACTAGGCTTCAACTGGATCTGGAACAAGATCATCATGATGATGTACAAATTATCCACAGTGAGATAATAACTTATGGTCAAGTATGGGAGAAACCATTGAGTCAGAGATGAATAATGAAAATGTTTTTCAAATGCGAGGTGGCCCACCTATGATGATGATGGCTACCAAGGTACTTAATATCAACCAACATGATGCAAATAAGTGTGTTGAAGTCGAACACTAGAAGGAAACTTGTAGTTAAGAATAATTGGTGAAAACTTTCATTGCATATGAGGAATATCATAAATAATGTAAACATTATCCAAGATGCCCACCCTTTGAATCAAACTCCTAAAGAATATGTGTTGAAGTTGATAGGAGTAGAGTTGTTGTAGGAAAGGAAATATTGATTCTCTATCAACCAACATGAGGTATGATGAACATTGATAGATGCAAGGTATTGCACTAGAATCAATGCAAAAATATCATGATGAGTTTTGACATAAGACTTCCCTTGAGCAAAGGATAACACGATAGCTGACCATCGAAAAAACCGTAAACGTTTGACGAAATAACATGACTAGATATCAATTTGAAGACTTTAGAATTGAGTAATATTACAAGTGTACTAGGTACCATAGAGACAACACATTATAAGGATGAGTGTGACTCAATGACTAGGTGATGAAACTCAATAGATGAAAAAATTCGTTATTAAGAAGAAAAGATGACAAGGTCATATTAATGGTTAAATACAAGACTCAAGACCTAGTCATATTAAGGACATATTAGAAGAAGATACCAATCATATAAGCTTGTGTAATGAGATACTTAAGGAGTGTCCACCAAAAATGGAAAAAGATGAGAAAAATGGTTTCCCAAAAATGTCATATCTATAAAAACAAAGTTAACAAAATGAAAATGATCGAGAAATTGAATCTAATGGTGTAAACAACATCTAAAATGAACCTTGTGTACTCCCATAATGGTCATTTGAAAATTTACTACCAATCAACAATAAATAAGGCAACCCATAAATCTTGAAATTCATTTTTGCAAATGAACTTTAGAGTGAAATGAAGTGGCAGGATAATAATATAATGCCTTCCTGATAGAATAATGCTTCATAACACATTTTCCACAACCCAGGAAGAGAACATAACCTTTAAAGTATGAAAAGGTGGGTTGGGCGCTACTTGATAAAAAATATAAAGTTACCATCCTAAATGGATACACATTTTAATTAATGTTTCTTTAATACTAGAATCGGTTTAGAAGATAATAGTAAAGGAATAAGATAGAATGCATGGATTGAAACATGCATAATAATGGCATAGAACAATCATTTCATATGTTTGGATTTATCATCTTTATTTATACCTTCAAATCCAATTTCTTGACCATGGTTATTCATATTATCCCCATTTTGTGGATAACTAAGGAGATTATGTCTTGAGGCCCTCAAGTTGCAGATATGGAGTACTGAGAGACCACATGACCATCAATATCATTTTGCACATATGAAGACCCTTCACACCACCATAGAGGTCGCATATTTTCAGATGGCATCCACCACATCAACTAGCTTCCGGAAGGCAATGGGCCTTGCTCCATGAGGTACAAGTCAGTATTATGGTAAGCATAATTTCAATATTTAAGGAATTTGAGTATGTTGTATCTTAGATTGCTCTAGATTTCATGATATATTCTTGGATATTATGCCTTTTTCCCTGCTTCACCTTGGTGGTTGACATTGTGCCTTAGTAAGTGGTCTTCCTTGGGGATGGGTTTGATACTAGGAACTCCCTTGAATAGCCATCATACCATTCCCGACCATACTTACCACTTTCCATCACTATCGCCCCGCCCCCCCACATTTCCTTATCTCTTGGGATTTTAGGGTGTATCGACCCAAGAAGGGGTTGTCCCTAATTCTATGGGAAGAAGGGGATGAAGAACCAGAGGATTGATGTTGGTTAAAAGATAAAATCCCATGAATGAACCTTCTATATGCTTCGCCCATGGATCACCCAAGAAAACAATGAAACACTTATCTTTGAGTAAAGGGGGACCCATAATAAAATATGATTAAAAATACTTAAAATTTTAGTTGAAGGATAGGAGGTCTCATCATGAGCCAACCTATCATGTCCATGAATATCTAGTGGTATGAAATTACCATCCTTTGGTCACCAAGTCAGGGTAATGGCTCTCAATTGCATTTTAACGTACCCAGGCTGGGAGCACTACCTCCAAACTCGCCTAAACTAATTTTGAATTTTGATAAGTTTTTAATTAATAAAGAGGCATGAAACATTCACATGCAGAGTTAAATATTCATCCTAAAACATAAATAAATGAGACATATGTCATGCACAACAATAACCAACAAGCATGCATATTATCGATACAAATTTCATAGATAAATAAATACGCAGCGGAAATAACTATACAGGTAAATGAAACCATGACAAATAACACTTATCTTTAATTAAATGAATCACCAACTTGTTTCAAACCAAGGATGTCCCACCCAACCATAGACATTGTTGTTCCAAGTCTCAACAACAATGTCACCCATGAGCCAGGGCTATGAATCCACAAGGACGATTCTAGAGTGTCACTCGGCTTCCAAAACTAGTTAGCACTCAAGCTCTCACAGGCTTCTCAGCACACACAAAAATCCAAAGTACACCAACTCTCTTCTACCCAGCCTACACAGCCCAAGAGAATGTACCCCCTTCTCTGCCACACATTCCCTCAGATTGTCCACCTTCTTCCAGGGCTCCAGTGCATCTGGTCAAGAATCTCCATGCTAGGACTCTCAGGATTCACACATATGGGAAACATTAACACATGTCAATGCATCTTAGACATGCAGGCATTAATTCATGGCTGGAATACACCAGCAATCATTACTTCCAACCAAACCATGGATCATCTCCACAATTTGTTTCTTCTATCCCAAGACAAGATCAAAATGAATGAAGAGTGGGTGAAAGAATGAATGGAGAGAGAACATAATGAATAGTGTGGACAATGAACAATGAGTGAGTGAGCGAATGAGTGAACCCCCAAACAAACCAAATATGGGTTTATACAATTCTTGGAATTAGAGAACCACATGACCTTCCCCCAAGAATCTCATGTAATTGATATTTTCCATTAAAACAAAAATTGGTAAATAAATATAAAATAAATACTTATCCCCTCAATCCCCCTCTCTTGTGGAATCATAGCCCCCTATAACTCTTGTTCTTGTCCATCTAGCAGACAATGATGTATTTTTATTTTTTTTACAGAAACTGGAGAATATTGTACTATTTATAAAAAAGGCACGACCAAGGTCGTTGAGTACAAAGGCAAAGGTTGGTAAGAAGGATAGTCCAGTTGAATATTTCTAATAGTTACAAACAAAATTGTTCCTAAATATCATTCAAGCGAAACTAGTTCCAAAATTGAGACCATTCAAAAATGGTGTTACAATGCCTTACTAAGGTTTACAAATTCATAATTCTACATTACTGTTCATTTTTTATGGAGTCTTCATCAGGAGGTGGCTCCATAACCACGTTCAAATCTGGGATGTCTTCACTGGAACTCGGTCTACTATTGACCTCCTTGTTATGGCTATGAACTGAAGAACTTGTAGAAGCATCTCTCACTTCCAACCTATCTTGCATCGCCTCCCCTTGCCGACGAAGGAATTTGAATTCATCTTGAAATTTTCCTATGAGTGTTCTGTGTCGAGCCAACGTATCTAAAGTGAAAGAGAGGGTTGAACTATGAGAATCAATTCTGAGAGAGAGGCGGTGAGTGGTGGTGAAATTATCATCCATCAGTTCTTCCTCCAAAGTTTTCTGAGCTTTTCGCTGACCATTCTCGTGAGCCATGGCGAGAGACAAAATGCGAAAAACAAATTGACTAGAGACTATATAACCAACATATTTAAAATTGAAATTACCCAGTTTACCAGAACAACCACACCGAAATATATTCTTCTCAGACAATTGAATTGGCAGAGCTCTCTCGCCCTATGATAATGTCAAAATCGAGACTGCTAAAACCCTGAGAAGGTGATGGATATGGAGAGACGTACAATCAGTGGGTTGGGGAAACAATAGAAAGATCTAGATTTTAATGTTGCTCCAAATTAAAAGGGTGCATGAATGCAGACAACTATGAATTATCCCATGGATCAAATGTCCTTCAGACATTGAGATGGCTTGTACTTGCTGAGTCTCCCCGAAAAAAATCATAATGACAACCTTTTCGATCATCCTTAGTTCAATTGTTGAATTGGTTGGCCTGTTGCTGCGAGGTACAATATGCCAAGGAGTCCCACGTGGGACATTCACGAAGATGTATTTTTTTTCCATGGACGAGACTATAGTTGAGCTCATCCTGCAATATCCCATGAGCCAAGAGAAAGTGGGAGTATGATCCTACATATTTAAATTCATTCCCAATATGCATGAACCCTCCAGGTGTCTTCCTATGGAAATGTTGGAGCTAGATGTCATTGTAATGATGTGGGACCAAATAATTAAGGGGCCGTTGATGCTTGAATCTATTAGGATCGAAACAGAAACCTCATGAGGATGTAAATCCCCCTACGTTTTTATAGAGGTGGTACTCCTAGTTACTTTAAAACTTTCTTGGGACTCTAGATATTCAAAATATGGGACTTTACAAAAGTCTGTTGTGGTAATCAAAGAATTATAAATATTGCAAGAAAGATAAAACAAAATTTTTTTCTTTTTTCTTTTTAAAGAAAGTTCCTAAGAAAGGACTAGGAACCACACACTTCATACATTTAAAACAAGCAATCAAAATTTCCTCACATCCATCATAGCTAAACTAAAGATTTATGATCACATAAACATAAAAAGAAGACGATCCACATGAATAAGAGAGCTTTAACTGAGTGGACACTTGGGCCGATCAAATAAATATAATGATAGATCAATCTCAAATACTTTATACTCAAAACTCAGAGTTATAAATCATAGTCAAAACTGGTCCTGAAATAACTGTCTTGAAATTTCTAAGAAATATATAGTCTGTTGCATATTCTTTGAAATTAAAAATGTGTTTGTCCTAAGGACTGGGATTGGGGCTCCCACGGACCATAAAGAAAATATAAACGAGAATTAACTTGTAGAAGGAGGATGATGGGAGGTAAAAGAACAACAAGACCTAGAAAGAAGAAAAAAATAAGTTATCATACTTCGGTTAAACCTTTCTAGTCAAAGAAGCGAAGTAATTGGATGAAGGAACTGATAAATAAAGAAAGATGTGATCAACATAAACTTACTATGATGGTCTCTCGTGTCTTCACTTGCTTGCTGGTGTCCTTTTATTGTCTTCATTAATGGTTACAAGAACCGTCTCAACTGTTTCTTGCCCCTCGTTGGTCAATTTGTCGATTTCTTTCTTGAACCATTCTTCAATATATTTTTTCATTGGTGCCACGTTTATCTCATGATGAATTTTGATGTTGAATAGCTCGCCCTCCAAGTCTCTCAAATCAAGGGAAATACCATGTAGTGCTTCCTCAACATCTTGGTTCTTCACAGAATAGTCCACTATCCAACCGTCTATGTCATCTTCATCATATTCAAGTATACCATAAAACGTTTCAATTGACAACCCTTTAAAAATATCAACTTGTTCGTCAAACTGTTGCTTTGTTAGGGACATTGAGTTGAGGATTTATTTGGGGTCTTGTAATTCGTTATTACTTCTGGATAGGTCTATCTCCGTGAGCCTCTTGAATAGTTCTTCCCTCTTTGATATAGCTTGGTTGCATGCTTGAACAATATTATTCAAATTTTTAATCTTTTATTTCCATCACTCGTTCAATTGTTTTATCCAACTTGAGGAGGGAATATCCTCCTCTCTTCTCCTTAGTTTCGTCATGTTAGAGACTTTGTTTCCAAAGGGTAATAACAAATCAATTTAAAAACTTTATTCATTTTTCAGGTCAGCTTGCAAATACTCATGGAAATCATGTGCCCTAGAGCCAAAAGAAACAATGTTTTTCGAAATCTCCCATGCCTCTGTGATCAATGCCATTCTTTTCTTAATATTTATTTCTACATAGCTCCTGGTTGATGTAAGTAGGATTGAGGATCCTTTCAATTTAACATCACGTGTGGTGGATCTGACTATTGACAAAGGACTAGAATTAAGTGGAAGAGGCAGTAAGGCATCTTCTAGTTTCTTGATCCTTTCTTTCAACTTCATGTTTTCTGTTTCTAGACCACTGATGGAGTCATCCATAGCATCCCTAGTTGCTTTGTGAATTTTAGAAATCTAGGAAGGTTGCATATCTTTTAGGTCAACCTCTGAACTAGATTTTCCTTTATTATTCTTCATATCACCTTTTTCAATAATCAATTTCTTGGATTCCTTGTCAAAGACAACGCTCTAGAAATCAAATGATTCTTCTTCATTGGAAGTTTCATTCTGAATGATCTCTAATGATGAATTTTTATGGTCTGTGTTTCCCAGCTGATTAATGGTGGGAAATTTTTTCTCAATGTTTGCCTCGAGCTCCATGTCTTCAAGAGAGAATTTGTTGAGGTCATTTTATATGCAATGGTATTCTTCCTCTTCTTTCTCAAAGGAAGCTTGTACGATCTCTCGATATTTCCTAGAGGGGGATTATTTTCTCCTCCACCGCTTGAAATACTGTTGGTAACTTTCCTAGCTGGGTGGGGCATTGGAGCATTGCTCTGAGATGTGTTAGTTTTAGGAGTAACAATTGGAGATTGGGAGCTCTTCTCATGGGGACCCTTTCCTTTCTGCTTGTAAAACTCATTAGTACTAAGTATTGTTTCCAAATCACCAACATTGTGAATAGGAGCGTCTAAGTTCTTATGTTCTTCTTCACTCAAAATAGTATGAATGGATGAGTTGTTGAATCCTATTGACATCATATTTTCCAAAAAAAATATGTTAGGGTCAAACCCCTTTATCTTTTCAGTATATTTCAGATTCACATTGTGGAAGTGGTTCGCAAACTAATCAATTTTGTTTATATTCCTGAATATAAAGTCTCCAATTTTCCAAGGCAAGGGTATGTTATGATTTTTCCGTTTCTCATGGAAAAAGTGCAACCATAAATTATATTGCCTTTCCACTTCCGTAATAAACTTTTTATCAGATACATGGTATTGAAGAAAAGAGGGATTTTCCTTGGAACATAAAATCCTAATAACATTGTGATTTTCCATCTGCTCCAATGTCCCCTTTTTATCCAAGAATTTATTTTCCTGGTCGGATATCCTGGGGGTATTTTTACCAAACAAAAGTCCTTTGAAAATTGAAACAAAATCATTATAAACTTCGTAAAAATGCAATGAAGTCTTGTGTCTCCACAATTCTTGATACCAGAAGGTGACTAGAACAACCTCACAGTTCACCCTCTTACAAATAGACAATTTTGGAAATTGACAGCAATATGCTATCACAAACACCAAATAAGAAGCCATAAAGAATTTCTTGTCTCTTTTTTACTATGAAAATTGGGAGGAGATTTAAATGGAAATTAGTTTTCCCCAATCGAAGATAGCTTTCTCTTTAACTGTAAAATATAAAATTTAAATAATCATGCGAGAAATGGTCACAGTGCTTTCTTGGCCTGTTAGCCTGGTAAAAAACAAGCGATTTCCCGAAAGGGGTTTTTAAACAAGTCAACATGAATCCTAGTAATGTCTTATAGGAAAGTCGTGATATTCTCCAAGAACTCAAGCAAGAGGTCCAAGCCATTGTCATGTATTTTCAGGAAATCCCTGTAATAATCTCCTTTGAAGGTAAGTGTTGGATCAGGGAGCTTCAACATCTTACAAAACACTTCCGGTGAAAGAGAAATGGGGGAATGGTCTTGAAGTTGTATAACCCGTTAACTTGGTACGTATTTCTCAACACACCATGTAACCAGTTATTTGGATTTGAATACCTCAAGGACACACCGTGCGTGAGCAATTCTGGATGTACATATCACTTATTTTTTAGAAGGAGGAGATGAATAATACGAGTATGTTCTGGACCACTGAAAGTTCCGATATTCACAACCAACAATGTTCAAAGTATCACCACAGAACTGTTGTATGGTTTTTCCTGCCATAAGTTGACTAAAGTGTTCTTTAAACTCGATAATAATTCTTAATGAATTGTTTCGGAGAGATAACAATAATATAACCCTTGGAAAATCGTGGTTTAATGCAATTTAATGAAAAATCTCCTCGAGCCCTTTTCTTATTAATGATGATATTTACTGAACCTGAATGATCAATTATTAGCATTAAACCATACTAAATGTGTATTGGGAAAAGTGCGAAGATGGTGGGGATGGATGAGAGAAATTTGAATTTGGGACCTTTTGCGAACCCCCCAACCCGAGAACCCACGAACCCGCAGTTGCGAATGACATAAAATAGAATAAGTGTTGCACAACGATCGTTCATACATGGATACAGGAGAAATGAGATACTTAGGATCTCGTTACTTGCGACAAGTCCGACGGTCATAATGTAGATCACGGGTCTTTGGTTGCAAAATGGAGGTTGCGAAACTTGGAATATGAAATCTTGAATCTGTGAACCCGGGGTTGCAAGAATGGTTAATTATATTATAACAATGCGGTCGGTAGAACTCACGATATGGGAATATGGATGGAGGTGAATACCCGCGAGTCTACCAACCCGTGAACCCACTATTTTTGAAAAACAAACTAAGTATAGTAACTAGAAAGGGAAAAGAGAAGGGAGAAAAGAAAAGGGGAATGAGGGTAAGTATAGAAGTGGGAAAAGAAAAGGAAAAATGAAGTTGGGAAAATAGAAAGGGAAGGGAAATTTCGGAAATGGGCATTGATATCAAGAACTGGCTCCAACTGTGGGATGATAACCCCCTTGTGGGTTGTCAAGAATCCAAAATATTTATAACCATATGCTTCCATACATTGGGATATGGAGTCAAAGGTAAGAATATACAAACTGAAAAAATAAATTTATGTACAAGGAAAATGAGAAAGTTTTAGGTGAAGAAACCTTTCAAATGTTGCTCGTTGATAGGCATCATTAATATTTTACCCTTCATGTCTTTGAGCATATAGGAATTAAAACCCAAAATATTTTCGATGATGTATGGTCCAATATAGAGTGCTTCGAACTTTGTATGCATCAATGGTTTCTCCTTGGCCTTGTTCCAGAGTAACACCAGTTCTCCCTTCTAAAAATTCTTTACAGTTGCACTCTGGTCAAAATATATTTTGATACTTTTCTCTGAGAAGTTCGATTCAGGGCTTTACTTCATTCTTCCTCCAATTTCAACAACTGATTGATCCTCCTTTGGATAGGTGAACTGTCTTCTTCATATTCTGTATTAACCACGAAATTCAAGGCATTGAGTTCGAGGCTAATTGGCATTTTTACTTCTTTCCCATAAACCAATGTATACAGAGACATCCCATTGTTGTCTTTTGGAGTCATTCTTCTTGCCCACAACGCATTAGTCAGCTTCAAATGCCAATTCCTTTGGTTCTTGTCAATATTTTTCTTCAATATATGAATGATTGTCTCATTTGTGGATTATGCAATACCATTTCCTTCTGGATAATAATTTGATGATTTCCCCATAATAATTCCATATTCTCCACAGAATTCTGTAAATTTTGAACCAATGAAAAATGAACCATTATTAGTGATAAATTTGTCTGGGACACCGAATCTTGACAAAATATTATCTTTGAGGAACTTAATTAACTCTTGAGAATCAACCTTCTTTAATTTCACTGCTTCTCGCCACTTCGTAAAATAATTTGTAGCGATGAGAATGTACATATGTCCCTTGCTTGAATTTGGATTTATTGGCCCGACAACATCTAGTCCCCTTAGGGAGAATGGTTGTTCTACAATTATAGGCTATAATGGCATCACATATCTCTTCACTTTCCCTAAAAATTGCTCGCAAGATATACACTTATTTATTGTGGCATATTGGTCTCTGAAAATTGATGGCCAATAAAACCCAGTTCTTATTATCTTATGGGCAATGTCCATGTGTGAAAAATGTTCACCACATATTCCTTCATGGAATTATCTCATTCATTCTTGGGATTTGTTTTCGTCAATACATCTCATTAATATGTCGTCATAGTTCCTTCTGAACAATATATCAACAATCAACACATATTGATTTTCCTTCATATTCAATGTTCTTCGCTCTTTAGGGTTCATGGTGACTGGAAACTACCTTCTTACCTTTGTATATTCTTACTAAGGGAATCCTAGCATATGCACATGTCTCCCAAGGTGTTATGAATGTTGTCTTTGCTTTGTCTTCCTCAACCACAAAAACTTGGTTATATCCATAACAACCATCCAACATGGACATACAAGTTGATCCTCTGACTTGCTGGAGAATAAATTCCATGTTAGGTAAAGGATAGTTATCCTTTACACTTGCTTTGTTAAGATCCTTGAAATCCACACACATTCGGATTTCCCTGGTCTTATTTCTTACTATCACAGGGTTTGAAAGCCAATCAAAATGTCGAATGGGATATATTGTTTCGGCCTTATTTAGTTTCTCCAGTTCAACCTTTACCAGAGGTTTCAATTTGGGGTTCATCATCCTTATTTTTTTCTTGATAGGATTTTCTTCTTCCCTCAAAGGAATGATATGTTGGAATATTGTTTTATCATAAGATTTTAAATCATCATAATTCCATGTGAACACATCAAGATATTCTTTAAAAAATGCAACATATTGATCAAGTATCTCAATGATGAAATCAACTCCCATGTTGACATATTTTGGGGAGCTGTCAATTCCAATATTGACCTTTCTTAATTCTTGCACCTTTCGAAGTGAAATTTCTTCTAGGAGATTCTTAGCATGATTATGTTTCATAAAAAGAGACTCACATTAAATACAATCTTTTGGGACAATGGACATGTGATTATCTTCATCATCCTCATCGTTCAACAAAACATTTTCCCAATGTTCATCATTCTCAAATACTTGCAAATATTCTAGGTTATAAGGTACATAAGGTTAGAATACTCTTTCTACTTGAAAATATGTTTTTCTTTGTATATCATATGGGTTTGAAAATGATGCCTCTAGAGCCAATGAATCTTCCTTTTGATTCTTGTCTCTTGGAATGAAGGAAATGTTGAAAGAGATGAAAGATTCCATTCATTAACTCTTTTGAAATATAATTTGAGTCTTTCCTTCTTGATTTTATACCTCTGGGTGACCTGATTAATCACCAACTCGGAGTCTCCAGTCACAGCTAGATGTTCAATTTTCATTTATTGTGCAAGAATCATTCCCTGGATCAAAGATTAATATTCTATCTCATTATTAGTACATACAAATTCAAGTCTGATAGCATGTGGATGCATAATATTTTCTGGACTTACAAGGACAATTCCAACTCCACTCCCGGAGCTTGAATAAGCTCCATCGAATGAGATCCTCCAATAACCTTCAAACATATACTCTTGATTATCCATGTATTGCACTTTCTCTAGGATTTCACTATGTTCCATGTCTAGGATAACATAATTTCCAATCCCGACGTCTATACAATATTCCATTAACTCATTATCTTTCTTTTTGAAAGATAAGGGTTTCCTGGGTTCACGGGGAACCTTAATCATTGCTCCTTCTTTGCCTGGAAACATCATGCAACTTCCATCATTCATTATATATCCCCCGATCATTGATGACCAATATCTTCCCAGAACAACTCCATATGTCGGAGGAAGGTCTACCACAATGATATTGAAAACCATAATAATATGGGGGTCGTCGTGATCCAAACAATAAATTCCTTGATTTATCCATAAGTTGGAACTTTTCTAGAATCAATTGCATATATACTATCACCAGTCTCATAATACTTGGTACAACTCATGCCCAATGCCTCCATGATCGCCAGTGGCATGATATTATTGGTCGCGCCAGTGTCAACTAAACAATTATGAAGTGAAACATCATGATTTTCAATTGAAATATAAAAGGGAGGAATTTTATCTCTCAGCTTGGCGGTGGATTGGTTCTGGCTTTGTTTCAGACTTGTGACAACAAATTCTGCTTTTTTAGATGGGTCATCCAATAATCTCATAATGTTTTCCCTTTGTTTGGAAATCTTCACCACTTGAGTAAAAGGAAGAGTTATCCTTAACTTAATTAAGTCCTCTACACCATTGTATTTCATCTGAGTGGATTTTTACATCAAGTGTTTCTTCTTATTTCCAATGCTATCCATCTTTTTCTCATTTTCTCTTTTTTCAGTCCTTTTTTCTTTATCTTTTTGGTTTTCCTTTTCAGAATTATTTTTACTCTTGGATCTATTTACAAATCCTCTTGTCTGGGCGAAGTTTTCTTGCGAGTTAGGGTCATTGTCGCCTTCTTCAAATATATACATGGACATCTCACATCTTTACATCTTTACAGTTTCATAACTTTCATCAAGTGAATAATAGTTCTCTTGCTCAACCATTTGCTCATCATATACATCATCCATAACAATTGCATTGGGAGTAGGTTGCATGGGAACCCTTGGTCTTTGCGGATTATCCATGTTTTCAAACCTCACTCTGTTTTCTTGGGGAGGGTTCCTTCTTTGATCTGGGACCGACATTCTCAGATTTTCCACATAATTATCACCCATTCTTAATCTGGTTACCTTGTTCTGCATTTTCTTGATAGTTCTATTCATTTGTGCAATTTCAATTATTTGCTTAGTTTATTTTGCCGCCACAATGTCTACCTTCACATATGGTATGGTTCCCTTGAAAAATACTCCTCCAATAGTTTGATTTTGGGTCGGTCATGGCTTGAATTCTTCATTCTTTCTTTAATTGGAGGCTCCTTGATTATCAATACTTAATCCTCCCAGCTTCCTTTGTACTTTTCCCAATATAATGTCGGGGTCAACGCCCATTTCAATCATAATTTCGTCCATCTTTGTGGCCTTAGTAATTGCTTCCTCCAAGGTATCCATATGGGATGTTCTGATAAAATATTTCACATTCGGGGGCATTGCATTCTTATAACAACCGAGTACGACTGGGTCAATCGATATTTTGTTTTATGGAATCTTACTCAAGGTTTTATTGAACCTAAGATTAAAATCACATATTTTTCCATTCTTCCTCAAACCAATCTGGGTGAAATCGGTGAGAAGGATATGATAAGAAATTGGAGGAGCGAACATAGTTAGGAACATGGCTTCGAGGTCATTAAACGAGAGAATTTATCTTCTAGATAATGTTGTATACCATTCATACACTCTTCCTGATAAGGTTTGAATAAATAACCTTACCATCACATCGTCATACTCAACACGATGAAAATCACAAACATCAAGAAATAAGTGAAGGTGCCTCTTTGCATCAATTGTTCCATCTCCAGAAAATTCCTTTAAGGTACCCATAGGGAGAATAGGGAGGTCATGTTTCTCACCTAGAAGATTCAAAGAGGAATCTCTTATTCTTCTTCGATTTTCTTG
This sequence comes from Picea engelmannii, assembly GCA_009831015.1. Classification (NCBI taxonomy): domain Eukaryota; kingdom Viridiplantae; phylum Streptophyta; class Pinopsida; order Pinales; family Pinaceae; genus Picea; species Picea engelmannii. The sequence continues at coordinate 341,177 of ML788160.1, read as the reverse complement.
ATTTCTTGCAGGACCTCTTCCACCTCCTTGTCTCTCCTCATGTGGTTCTTCTCGCGATTGTTCATTTATTTCTGCCATATTTGGAGATGTTCCAGGAATATGGTTTTCACTTTTAAGAATACAGAGTTGCTTGCTTTTTACTTCTGGTAATGGATCCCTTGTATTCGTCTAGCTTCAATCCTAACCTTGTCCTTGTGCTACTCTAGATAGCCTTTGGTTTCTTCGGTCTCGTCGCTTGTCTCTCCTCTGTCTTAGGAGGATTTCTTTTTCTTCTTATCAAACTAAAATCTGCCAGGACCTTTCTAACTCTTCTCAGGTTTTGTCTATCGTTATTACCTGATTGTATAGTTGATGTAATATGCTTCACTGATTTTTCAATCCAATTTCTAGGTGGGGTTGATCAGCCTGGGGAAAATTCATATATTTTTCAAAAATGCTAGACTAGGTTCCCAATTTCAGTTCATTCCCCAGTATGGTCGCCAAAAATGTTGATGCTTGAATCTGTTAGGACTGAAATGGAAACCTCAAGAGGATGTAAATCCCCCTGCATTTTTATAGAGGTGGTACTCCTCTTTACTTTAAAACTTTCTTGGGACTCTAGATATTCAGAATATGGGACTTTACAGAAGTCCATCATGGTAATCAAAGAAATATAAATATTACAAGAAAGATAAAAGGAAAATATTTTGTGTTCTTTTTAAATAAAGGACCAGTAACCGCACACTTCATACATTTAAAAAAAATAAGAAAAATTACCTCACATCCATCATAGTTAAACTAAAGATTTATGATCACATAAAAATAAAAAGAAGACGATCTCCATGCATAAGATAAATTTAACAGAGTAGAAACCTGGGCCGCTCAAATAAATATAATGATAGATCAATCTCAAATGCTTTATACTCAAATCTCAGAGTTACAAAGCACAGTCAAAATTGATCCCGAAATAACTCTCTTGAAATTTCTAAAAAATATATAGTATGTGACATATTATTTGAAATTAAAAATGTGTTTGTCCTAAGGACTGAGATTGGGGCTCTCATGGACCATAAAGAAAATATAAACAAGAATTAATATTGTAGAAGGAGGATGATGGGTTGTAAACAAACAACAAGACTTGGAAAGCAGAAAAAGAGAAGTTATCCAACTTCAGTTAAACCTTTCTATTCAAAGAAGAGGAGTAACTGGATGAAGGAACTGGTAAAGAAAGAAATATGTGATCAACATAAACTTACTATGATGGTATCTCGTGTCTTCAATTGCTTGTCGATGTCCTTTTATTGTCTTCATTAATGGTTACAAAAATCGTCTCAACTATTTCTTGCCCCTCGTTGGTCAATTTGTCTATTGTTTTCTTGAACCATTCTTCAATATAATTTTTCATTGGTGCCACTTTTATCTCATGACGGATTTTGATGTTGAATAGATCGCCATCCAAGTCTCTCAAATCAAGGGAATTACCATGTAGTGCGTCCTCAACATCTTGTTTCTTCACAGAATAGTCCACTATCCAATTGTCTATGCATTTTCATTATATTCAAGTATACCATAGAACTTTTCAACAAACAACTCTTAAAAAATATCAACTTGTTCGTCAAATTGTTGCTTTGTTAGGAACATTGAGTTGAGGATTAATTTTGGGTATTCTACTTCGTTAGTACTTCCGGATAGGTCTATCTTAGTGAGCCTCTTGAACATTTCTTCCCTCTTTGATATAGCTTGGTTGAATGCTTGAACAATATTATTCAAATTTTTAATCTTTTCTTTCCAGCACGCATTCAATTGTTTTATCCAACTTGGGGAGGGAAGATCCTCCTCTCCTCTCCTTATATCCATCATGTTAGAGACTTTACTTCCAAAGGATAATACATCATCATTGTAAAAACATTCTTCATTTTTCAGGTCAGCTTGCAAATACTCATGGAAGGCATGCGCCCTCGATCCAAAAGAAATAATGTTTTTCGAAATCTCCCATGCCTCTGTGATCAATGCCATTCTTTTCTTAATATTTATTTCTACATAGCTCCTGGCTGATGTAAGTAGGATTGAGGATCCTTTCAATTTAACAAAGGGTGTGGTGGGTCTGACTATTGACCAAGGACTAGAAAGAAGTGAAAGAGGCATTAAGGAATCTTCCAGTTCCTTGATCCTTTCTTTCACCTTCGTGTTTTTTGCTTCTAAACCATCGATGGAGTCATCCAGAGCATCCTCGGTTTCTCTGTGAATTTTAGAAATATGGGAAGGCCACATATCTTTTAGGTCAACCTTTGAACGAGATTTTCCATTCTTATTCTTCATATCACCTTTTTCAATAATCAATTTATTGGATTCCTTGTCAAAGTCAATGCTCTGGAAAGCAAATGATTCTTCTTCATTGAAAGTTTCATTCTCAATGATATCTAATGATGAATTTTGATGGGTCGTGTTTCCCAGATGATCAATGGTGGGAAATTTTTTCTCGATTTTCGCCTCGAGCTCTATGTCTTCAAGAGAGAAGTTGTTGATATCATTTTCTATGCAATGGTCTTCTTCCTCTTGCACAACATTCTTCCTCTTCTTTCTCAAAGGAAGCTTGTGCGAGCTCTCGATATTTCCCGGAGGGGGATTCTTTTCTCCTCTAATGCTTGAACTATTGTTGGTAACTTTCCTAGTTGGGTGGGTCGTTGGAGCATTGCTTCAAGATGTGATAGTTTTAGGAGTAACAGTTGGAGACTGGGCACTCTTCTCAGTGGGACCCTTTCCTTTCTCCTTGTAAAACTCATTAGTACTAATTATTGTTTCCAAATCACCAGCATTGTGAACATGAGTACCTAAGTTCTTATCTTTTTCTTCACTCAAAATAGTATGAATGAATGAGTTGTTGAATCCTATTGACAACATATGTTCCATGGAAATTATGTTAGGGTCAAACCCCTTTATCTTTTCAACATATTATAGATTCACATTGTGGAATTGATTTGAAAACTCATCAATTTTGTTTATATTCCTGAATATAAAGTCTCCAATTTTCCAAGGCAAGGGTATGAATTGTTTTTTTCATTTCTCATGGAAAAATTGCATCCATTAATTATATTGCCTTGCCACTTCCGTAATGAACATTTTATCAAATACATGGTATGGAAGAAAAGAGGGATTTTCCTTGGAATAAAAAATAACATTGTGATTTTCCATCTGTTTCAACGTCCCCTTTTTATCCAAGAATTTATTTGTCTGGTCAAATATCCTGGGGGTATTTTTACCAAACAACAGTCCTTTGATAATTGAAATGAAATCATTGTAAACTTCGTAAAAATACAAGGAAGTCTTGTGTCTCCACAATGCTTGATACAAGAAGGTGACTGGATCAACCTCACAGTTCAACCTCCTACAGATAGACAATTTTGGAAATTGACAGCAATATGCTATCACAAACACCAAATAAGAAGCCATAAAGAATTTATTGTCTCTTTTTTACTGTGACAATTGGGAGGAGATTTCAATGGAAATCAGTTTTCCCTAATCGGAGATAGCTTTCTCTTTAACTGTAAAATATAAAGAATCATGTGGAAATGGTGGTGGTTCTTTCTTGGCTTGTCATCTTGGTAAACAACCAAGCGATTTTTCGAAAGGGGTTTTTAAATGAGTCGACCTGAATCCTGGTAATGTATTTTGGGATAGTCGTGAGATTCTCCAAGAACTTAGGCAAGAGGTCCAGGCCATTTTCATGTCTTTTCAGGAAATCCCTGCAATGCTCTCCTTTGAAGGTAAGTGTCAGCGTAGGGAGCTTCAACATATTACAAAACACTTGCGGCGAAAGAGAGATGGGGGAATGGTCTTGAAGTTGTATAATCCGCTGACTTGGTACGTATTTCTCAACACACTATGCAACCGGTTCTTTGTAGTCGAATACCTTAGGGGCACATCGTGCACAAGCAATTATGGATGTACGGATCACTTATTTTTTAGCAGGAGGAGATGAATAATACGAGTATGCTTTGGACCACTGAAATTTCTAGTCTACACGACAAAAAATGTTCAAAGTATCACCATAGAACTGTTGTCTGGTTGTCGCTCCCATAAGTTGAGGAGCATTCTTTAAACTGGATAATAATTCGTAATGAATCGTTTCAGATAGATAACAATAATATAACCCTTGGAAAATTGTGTTCTAATGCAATTTAATGAAAAATCTCCTCGAGGCCTTCGCTTATTAATGATGATATTTACGAAACCTTCATGATGAGTTATTAGAATTAAACCATACTAAGTGCGTATTGGGAAAAGTGTGAAGATGGAGGGGACAGACGAGATAAATTTGAATTTGGGACCTTTTGTGAACCCGTCAACCCACGGTTGTGAATGATAGAAAATAGGATAAGTGTTGCACAACGGTCGATCGGACTTGGATACAGGATAAATGAGATACTTGGGAGATCGGTACCTGCAACAAGTCCAATGATCATAATGTAGATCACGGGTCTTTGGGTTGAAAATGGAGGTTGTGGAAATTGGAATATGAAAGCTTGAACCGGTGAACCCACGGTTGCAAGAATGGTTAAGTATATTATAACAAGGTGGTCGGTCAGAGTCATGATATTGGAATATGGATGGAGGTGAAGAACCGCGAGTCCGCCAACCCGCAAACCCACCATTTTTTAAAAACAACTAAGTATAGTAACTATAAAGGGAAAAGAGAAGGGAGAAAAGAAAAGGGGAATGAGGGTAAGTATAGAAGAGGGAAAAGAAAATGAAAAAATAAGTTGAGAAAATAGAAAGGGAAGGGAAATTTTGGAAGCAGGAATTGATCTCAACAGGGGGGGCTATGAAGAGGACATGCCTCTGGAATTTCATATGTCCAGGGGCCATTCTGATTGCATGATTTTCCATTTTTTCATCTACTTTTTTGTTTCTGTGGAGAATGTGGAGGAAATTCACTTGTATGTGGGATACGAGAGATTTTGTCCTATCAATAATTCTCTATAGCCTAGTATTATTTGGAGTGGTTCCCATAACAAAATGGTGAATTATATTTTTTTCATCCCCTACAATTGTGATACGATTCAGTTGTTGTGCCTAGACCAATAATAACCCTTGATAAATTACATAAGCTTCTGCCATATTGGTGGAATTTATGCCCAGGTTCCAAGAAAAATCTAGAAAATGTTATCCTCTAGGGCTATACAACACCCTTCCCACACCTGCCCTAGTGATGTATTTATTATTAATAATGATCAAAAAATTACATTTCCTAGGCACACTGGCCTCTTTTAATTGTTTGGGTACTTGGGCCTTTCATAAATTAAAAAATACATTATTTAATATGGGGCTCAAAACTGGGGTATTACATTCCCATCCCCCTTATTTTGGCACTGTCCTCAGTGCATATACAAAACAAAAATCAAAATTTCAAAATTTATTCAAAAATTTGCGAGTACTCTGCCCGCATGGCATATTCATGCTCCCAAGTAGCATCTTCAGGACCGTAGCAGGTCCACTGGACTTTTACCAACTCTATAACTCGATTACAAATAATTTTTACTTTTCTGTCCAATATTCGCATTGGTTGAACATGAAAGTCTCCCTCTATCTCTACTTGAATCAGATGCCAAACAATAACATGGTTAGGGTCATGTACATATGTTTTTAGCAAGGAAACATGAAATACATTATGCACATTCATGGAAGCAGGAAATGAAAGCATGTTTGCAACTGACCCTATTATGTCCAATAACTCAAATGGACCACAAAATCTGGTTGTTAGCTTTGTACAACTGCCCAACTTCAAAGATCTCTTCTTGGGCTTCACTTTTAAAAGAACATGCTACCCACTTTAAATTCTCTAGTTGTCTTGTTCTTATCTACATAATTTTTTTGTCTATCTTGAATTGCCTTTAAATTTTTCTTAATTCTAACCATCTGGACTTCCATATCCTTGAGAAATTCTAGCCCAAGTACCACTCTATCTTTTGGGTTGTCCCAACTCACTAGATTATTGCATTTCCTACCATACAAAGATTCAAATGGGCTCATTTTCAATGAATCTTGATACCCATTATTATAGGTAAACTCAACCAAGTGCAAGTAATCTTCCCACTTAGATGGCTTATCCATCACATACATTCTCAACATGTCTTCAATTACTTGGTTGACTCTTTATGTCTTCCCATCTAACTGTGGATGGTATGCTATGCTAAAGTTCATATTTGTACCAAATATTTTAAACAATCCCCTCCATAAATTTGAAGTAAACTCTATATCTCAGTCTGAAACAATTGCCTTGGGTATCCCATGCAGCCTAGCAATCTCCCTCATGTAAATTTCTGCAAATTAGTTTTTGTATGAGCCATTTTTATAGGAACAAATGATCATCCTTTGTCAATTTATCAACCACTACCATGATTGAATCATTTTTTTCTTGTTGTCCTGGGAAATTTAGTTATAAAATCAATGGTTATGACTTCCCATTTCTTTTCTGGAATTGGTAATGGATGTAGCAACCTTGTTGAGTGCCTATGCTTAGCCTTCACTCTTTGACATTCCATACATTTCACAATGTAATCAACAACATATTTCTTCATTCTTGGCCAAAAGAATTGGCTTCTTACTATTGCAATTGTTTTCTAGTAACCAAGATGTTTGGCATACGAAACATTATGCATTCCTTTTAATATCAAATTCCTAAGTTCTTCGGAACTAGGGACATAAATTATATTTTTATGCATAAGTAATCCATCTTCCTTCATCTCATATTCTTTAATTCTCTGTTGTACATTTTCTTGTTGTAAGCTCTATTTTACCTATAAGTAATGTTGATCTGTTACAACAACATCTAAAATTCATCTCTTTAAATCTGATTGATGCATACTAATGGTTGTAGCATGCATGAGATGTACTCTTCTACTAAGTGCTTCGACAATTTTGTTTTCTTTTCCTTTGATATGCTTGATGTCAAAATCGTATTCACTTAAAAATTCCAGCCATCTCGGTTTCCTGACATTCAAAGTTGGTTGTTCAAAAATATATTTCAGATCACTATGGTTTGTTCTTAATTCAAATATCTTCCCCATGAGATAATGCCTCCATATATTCAATGCATGAATAATGGAATCAAGTTCCAATTCATGTGTGGCATAGTTCCTCTCATGTTCTTTAAGCTTTATGGACTGATAACCAACAACATGTCCATTTTGAGTAAGGAATCCACCAAGTCCTTCCTTGCATGCATCTGTACATACCAAAAAAAATTCATTTGAGTCAACAATATTTAAAATAGGATCACTAGTAAGTAATTCTTTCAAGAAATTAAAGTTCTCTTCACACTCAACTGTCCATTCAAATTCAATTCCCTTATTTTTCAAAGAAGTGATGGGATGAACAATCTTAGAGAACCCTGCTATAAATATTCTGTAGTAACCAACTAATCCCATAAAAGATCTGACTTCTAAAACATTCATGGGTGCTGGCCATCCTCTAATGGCTTCAATCTTCTCTAGATCTACTATTATACCTTGTTCTGAAATGATGTGTCCCAAGTAATGGATTTGTTATTGGTAAAAAGAACACTTACTAAGATTGGCATACAAATGATGTTTCGTTATCACTTTCAATACCAATCTTAGGTGATGTTCATGCTCTTCCTTTGACTTAGAATAGATAAGTATGTCATCCAGGAATACTATGAAAAACTTATCCAAATAACTTCTGGATATGCCATTCATTAAGCACATAAACACAACTAGTGCATTGGACAGTCCAAATGGCACCACTACAAATTCATAATTCCCATACCTGGTTCTAAAGGATGTCTTATGGTTATCTTCTTCATTGATTCTTACATGATGGTATCCTGATCTCAAGTCTATCTTCGAAAATATATTTTCCCCTCTTAGTTGATCAAAGAGGTTATCAATTCTAGGCAGAGGATATTTTTTCTTCATAGTGGATTTATTCAGTTGTCAAAAGTCAATACACAACCTCAAAGTTCCATGATTCTTTTTGACAAAGAGTATTGGTGCTAGCAAAGGTGAAACACTTGGACGTATGTACCCTTTCTTCAACAATTCTTCCAACTTTATTTGTAATTCTTTCAATTCTAGTGTACTCATTCTGTAAGGTGTTTTTGATATAGGGGTATCTCTTGGCACTAAATCAATAGAGAAATATATCTCCCTCTTTGGTGGAAACCCTGGTATTTCTTGGAATACATCTTTAAATTCTTGTAGTATCGAAAATTCTTCAAGGCTTGGCACCTTTGTCTTTTGTGTCTCCTCCACATGGGCTGCATACAATTGACATCCTTTTCTGAAACATCTCTTCAGTTGTACGGCTAAAATATCCCTTATAGAGATGGGTCTTGGAACTCCTTTCACAGTGCTCTATTTTCCTTCTTCATCAAGACATGTAAATGCCTTGTTGTGACAATCTAGGACAACATGATGCTTGTCTAACCAATCCATTCCAATTAGAATATTATAAGACCCCAATGGTATAATATTTAGATCAACATTAGTATTCACACCATTAAGACTTATGGACCAACCTCTGACCATATTATGGATTCTCCTTTTGGTTCTAGTGGCTAGATGAACCAAACTTGATTTTTCAAGCTTACTTTTCTCCAAATGTAATCTATCCACTATTTTAGGATTAATGTAACAATGAATTTATCTTGAATCAATTAAAATAGCAACAAGATGATTAATTATCTTACCTTCCACCTCAATCATATTGCATTGGTACTCTTCTTGTTGATCATCTAAGATTGCATATATTCTTCCCATGTATTCTACTATTGTAGCCTCTTGGATGTTGTGCATGGTATTCACTTTGTATTTTCTGTGAGGGAAATCCTTGTACAAGTGATCTTGTTTACATCCCCAACATTGGATTGGTGGTATTCCCCTTTTTCCCAAGGAGTCTTCTCTCTTGGATTCATCCTTATCATACTGGTCAGGCTGATTTTTATTTGGGATATTTCTATTGAAAGGGGGTTTGAATTCTTTCTTTCTTTGGTTAGACTTCTCCTTCTTCTTATCCTTCCAAGATTTTTGAAAATACTCTCTGCCCTTTCCTTTATCATATAGGTACTTAGCCTTCCTAATGGTCTCATTCAAAGTCCTGGGTTCATCATATTGAATCTTCTCTTTATAAAATGAAGGCAATCCACTCAAAAACCTTTGTATTTTCACCTTCTCATCTTTTATAAACCCCACATACTTTAGCAACCCCAAGAACTTTTTTTCATAATATTCCATGGTCATGCTCCCCAGTCTGAGTTCAAATAACTCCTGCATTTTCTTGTCATAGAAGTGATCTGAAAGGTACTACTTTTGAAAATATTTCTTGAATTTATTCCAAGTGATCCTACTCTCATTTATGTGCTCAACTTGCTTGAGTTGATCCCACCAAATAACAACTTTTCCATGTAGATGGTAAGTAGAAAATTTGGCTTCTAGGTTTGATGATTAGTTATGAAATTGAAAATACCTCGTGAGTCCAAGCAACTATGCTTCAGAATCATCTTCCCTTTCTCTTTCACCATCAAAGTATGGTGGCTTAAACTTCCTCAACTCTCCTTGCAAATTGTCCAATTCATGTCTTCTTCTTTGGTGCCTAATAAGAGACACCTATGGACTACTTATGGAATCTTCAGATGCATAAAATTTCCTTTTTGATTAAGGAGGTGGGTGTTGTCTATGAGTTTTTCTAGCACTTCTTGAATAACCAACTCTTTTGTAGTTATCTCTTCTTTCATGATGTTTTCCCTCTTCCTCCTATTTTTGAGTTTGATCCATTCTTTGTTTTCCTCTGTAACTGAATTAAGATTTTCATCACTTGAGAATTTATCTGATTTTTTTCTCTTATTAGTCTCTCATTATCTTCCTTGTAGCTTTGTACTTCTATTTTCAGACTTCTCACAACTTCTAATAAGGTTTCTTGCTCCCCCCTACTCTTGGTATGATTTGATTACGTCTTTGCATTACCAACATTGATATTTTGACCTTTGGCCTATTTATCATGGCTATAAGCTCCCTCTCCTTCTTCAATTTATTGAAAATGCATTCTTATACAATATGTTTATACCCCCTAATTCTGCAAAATGTGCAAGCAGTCATTTTGTTAGAATTATGCATATTATAAAAAAAATTGCCAAACAGTGCTATAGGTCCCTTTTCTGCTCAATTCAAAAAGGAATATATTATCCTTCTCCAAATTATAACAATCCAATGTTATTCTCCTATGAATCATCTTTCTAATGAATGTATGCTTTCTCCAATTTGATATATGAGCTGAAAGTTATGGCTTCCCAAAAAAAAAAGTCACGTTCACCTTCTTTTTTTTTGCAACATGATCTTGTCGAATTATTCCAAAACCCCTTTAAAGCGGTACATAATTCTAATTCTACACAGGCACTTCCTTCAATGCACTTTCCTTGTGACCATGGCTCTAAACCATGGGCTTATCCACTCTAGCAACGTTCCTTTAGCGCTTTTCCCTTATTCTTTTACACAGGATCTTGTTCACAAAATGTCTGAGGGCTTGGTTACTTCTAGGCCCTTCATGCCTCAACCCCTTTACCTTATCATGAGACTGACACTGGAACCAATTCCTTCGAGATAATCTCCCTTTTCAACTTCCAACTCTCCTGGAATAAACTTCACCGAAACACTTATATTAACTCCACTAGTGGTTCAGACGATTGAGATTTAATCTCCCGTTGACTAGACGATCCCGAATCATCTGGAGGATTCAACAAGATCAACGGTCATGACTCATGAATTAATCCAACTTTGAGATGGACAACCTTAATCAATTCGGGACTTCGACACTCCGAGACTCTGGAACATTACAACTCCTAAGTCGCTCAACTCCCCCAGAGTGATACCCACCAAAGCTCTTACCCTATCCTTCCACTATTAAATTGGATGGTCATGAGAACTCCTAGAGGGTCTTATATCAACAGACTATGTGAATTATCTACTCCAAGACTCGGGTACATTAAAACTCTCGAGTTGTTCAACTTCCTCAGAGTGATACCTGTCGAAGCGGTCATAAAGTGACGATGACCGCTTACCATCGATTAACGCCTCCTCTTATGCTATCCTTCCACTAGTTAATCCAACGGCCATGACTTAATCAAGAATTAGGATGGATGATCCTTATTCATTTTTGGACTTCAGTGCTCCGGGACTATGAAATATTACAACTCCTGAGTCATTCAACTCCCCTAGAGTGATACATATTGAAGTGCTTATGCCATCCTTCCACTGCTTGATCTAACAATTGAGAAAGGTCCCAAAGGAATCTTAGATCAACGGTCTGTGTGAATTCGTGACTTCGGCCTTCGACACTTTCACTGGTAGAGATGTTGGACATTCTCGGAGGCCATAATATCGGAGATGGCATGGCATGTTGATGTCACCTATGGTGATGTGTACCCTTGGTACGTGCACCACATGTCACTAAAAAATGAATAGGATGGGGTCCACAAGGTACTTAATTCAAGTGACATGTGTCCCCACACGACACCCCTGCCACGTGGCATAAGACACATAATCATCCCAACGGACGGTCCGCATTCTCTACTCCAGATCTGACGGCTTGCATTACTCCCAAATTCTTCCCTTGATCTAATAGTTGATGAGATTTCAGAACTTCGAGCCTCTGAGACTCCGGTTTAAAACTCTCAAGTTGTTCAACACTGGATTTAAACTTCTCGAAGTGGCTAATGTTGGATGACCCTCACTAACGACTAAGATTTCACTCGATCCTCCTATGAGACTGAATGGTTAGCAGGACTTCATGACTTTGTCCTTTTTCATGCTTTTTCCCTGTCTCCCATAATCACCGAAGCGATGAAGTTCCAGAATCTCCATCTCCTACTTGGCTTCGATCGACGGTTGACGATTGACCAACTCGAACTGAAAATTGAGACTTACTCCCACCCAACCCCTGGTTTCACTTATATCTGATAGTCCATGTTCACCTTACTTCCGATCTAATGATCCAGAACTCCCTGATTCAACGGTTGTGATTGCTCTCAAATTTAAATAGAGAACGATAAAGATTCTACGATCCTTTACAAAGGATCTATGTTTTTCACGACACTCTTTCTTTTGCGCAATATCTACAACGTTGTCACCCCTAATATTTAATATCTCAAAGACATAATCATGCATAATTAAAATACCATAATACTATGTCCAACAGTTTCAGCCCATACCAATGTGGTGTTTCAACCAAAAGCTTTGATACCAATCTGTAACGTACCTAGGATGGGCACGCTACCTCCAAACTTGCTTATGAACTAATTTTGAATTATGATAAGTTTTTAATTAATAAAGAGGCATGAATTATTCACATGCATATTTCAAGATTCATGCTACAACATAAAGAAATGAAACATATGTCATGCCCAACAATAACCAACAAGCATGCATATTATCGATACAAATTTCATAGATAAATAAATACACAGCGGAAATAATTATACAGGTAAATGAAACCATGACAGAGAACACGTATCTTTAATGAAATGAATCACCAACTGGATGCAGACCAAGGATGTTCCACCCAACCGTATACATTGTTGTTCCAAGTCTCAAAAACAATGTCACCCTCGAGCCAGGGCTATGAATCCATAAGGATCGTTCCAGAGTGTCACTCAACTTCCCAAACTAGTCAAAACTCAAGCTCTCGAAGGCTTCTCAATGCACAGAACAATCAAAAGTACACCATCTCTCTTATACCCATCCTGCAAAACCCAATAGAATGGACCCCCTTCTCTTCAACACAGTCCCTCACCTCCTTCTAGGGATCCAGTGCATATGGTCAAGAATCTCCATGCTGGGACTCTCAAGATTCGCAGTTGTGGGAAAAATTTAATGCATGTCAATGCATCTCAGACATTCAGGCATTAATTCATGGCTGGAATACACCAACAATCATTACTGTCAACCAAACCATGGATCCTCTCCACAATTTGTTTCTCTCTCCCAAGACAAGATCAAAATGAATGAAGAATGAAGAGTGGGTGAAAGAATGAATGGAGAGAGAACAAAATGAATAGTGTGAACAATGAACAATGAGTGAGTGAACCCCCAAACAGAACAAAGATGGTTTTATATAATCCTTGGAATTAGAGAACCACATGGCCTTCCCCCAAGAAGCTCATGTAACTGATATTCTCCATTAAAACAAAAATGGGTAAATAAAATATAAAATAAATACTTAGCCCCTCAAGCCCCCTCTCTTGTGGAATCATAGCCCCCTATAACTCTTGTCTTTGTCTATCTACTAGACAATTATGTATTTGATTATTAATCATGATCAAAACATTAGATTTCCTAGGCACAATGGCCTCTTTTAATTGTTTGGGAACTCTGGAATTTCATAAATTACAAAATACATTATTTAATATGGGGCTCAAAACCGAGGTATTATTTAATATGGGGCTCCAAACTGGGGTATTACCATGATCTGGTCACCAAGCTAGGGTAATGGATCTCATTTGCATGGCTGAAAGAAAGGGGGTCTCATCACGATCCAACCTTCTTATTTCCACTAGGTGTTTGTGGGTGACATTGTCATTATCTGGACACCATGCCAAGGCAGTGACCTTCAACCTTTTCTTAAAGTTATGAAAGAATAAAAGAATGGCAAATAAAGGGCTTGGAAAATGTGCATTGTGGATGAAGGTACCACACACCCTATACAAAGGCACCCATGAATGAGACACTACGACCTCTTGTATGTCATGAGCCCTATGTCCATTGAGTCTTGACCCCAACCACCTCACCCACTTTACATGTCTTAGAGAGGGATATCATGGAAACTCTCCTTGACCTAGGGAAGGATCTACCCAATAGGACACCTCATCAACCGTCCCATATTCAATCTTGACAAGTCGCATAATGTCTTTGAGCAATTAATTGTTTGATATAGTGATATTTGATGCACATGCTTAGGTGGCTCATTTATTGATTGGATTCACTCATTTATTGATTGGCCCTAACCTCAAACCCCTACGAGGATTTGGATCATAATTGCACTTAAGTCTAAGATGGTATTTGACTCATACATAGACAACTGGTGTCTAAAAAGAACAAGACTAGAACTAAAAACTAAACTAGATCAATCCAGACTACAAGTGCATCATTTTCTTGACTTTTAGAGCATGTTAATAACCAATGTTTCCTAGTAATTTCTCCTCCACATTTATAATAACCCTCATTAGAAGTATTACTTCTCTATTTCTCTTGTCTTCATTTGTCTTGCTATCCTTCTTTTGTGTATTTAGAAAGTAATTTGAGTAGTTCAACTACATTTTTTTTTAAAGTTAAATAACTTTAGTTAGGAGAGAGAAACTTTTATTTATAATAAGGGTAAATAAATAATAAATAATAGGTGGGGTCCCACTAAGTATTGTTTCCTTTATTTCCAACATTTCCCTTTTAACTCCAAAATATGTTTAAAAAACATAAATATATCAATGCCATACAATATACCAAAAAGTAATCAATAATAATAATAATAATCTATTTTTAAGGTCACAACCAAGCCACACCAAATTGGTGTATGAGACCCCCTTGTTTGTGGGACAAGGGACCCCCCTCCGCCCATCAATTTGACTGGTAAAGTCTACAGAGGTATACATACCCTACCCCCCTCTGGATTTGAACTTGTGACCTCTTAAGAGGAAACACATGTTCTTAACCATTAGGCCCACTTAGGCAACCCTGTGCTTAAGTAAGTCTTTATCAAAAGACTTATCTTCTTCCAATTTCTCAATCTCTGGGTGGATATCATTGAAATTAATATTTCTCTCATTACTTTCTACTTGGGCTGGAGGTTGTTTTGATGGTATGGAAGATGAATCAGATGACTCAGAACTTGGCGAATTGGAAGTTTGTTTTCCTTTGTCCATTTGGGGTTCAATGGGTAGTGCTTGTTGATACTGAGAGGGGGGTGAATCAGTATCAAGTACAATTTAAAAACCTTTTTCAACTTATACTTAAACCATTCAATTATATCCAATGAGCAATGAACAGTAGTATAAGAGTTACACCAATACAATAGTATAAGAGTTACACCAATACACCACAATACATCATGCACAATATATGAGAAATAATCAATAGTTTTTGTTCAAGGGAAGTAATGACTTCCAAAGGTAGCTACATCTTCCAAATGTAAAGGGAGGGATAAACCTCCAAGAGGAAGATACAATCCTCCAATATCAAGAGATATTTGA
>ML788160.1:274193-296681 GCA_009831015.1 Picea engelmannii | reverse complement strand
ATGCTATTAAGGAACAATACTACCATGTCGGAAGTTATGACGACCTGTATACCAAATGGACCACACTGCGGCAAGAAAGAGACCAAGCAGTGCCAGATTTCACAAATATCTTCCATACCTTGCGCACCAAGATGGGTATCAAAGATTTGGAGTGACATATGGTACTCAAGTATCATGGTGCTCTGCATAGATACATCCATACCGAAATGGAATTTTTGGACATCTCATCCTTGCGCGCAACCTACCGATATGCCGTCAAAATCAAGTAGAAGCTCAAACAAAAGACGCGACAATTTGGGCCTGGGAACCCCTCACAACAAAAGTCGGGAAAGGGAGGCCCCAACCCATATAACAAAGGACAGATCAAAGATGGACAGTATCAAGACAACCAGTCCAAGCCACAAGCAAAGAAGGACACCGAAAAGAAAAAGAAAGATACCGGGAAGTGGTGCGACTTCCATAAGAGCCCTTGGCATAACATTGTTGATTGCCGCTCAAAGCAGTCGTCAGTGGCTGAAGTGAAAGCCTCTGAATCAGATGCGGATTCTGACTCTGAGCCAGAACTAGAAAGGGGAAGATAGATCATTGACGCAGAACCAAGTGCCACCATTGCTACCACCAAGCTCCAGCCTGGTGAACCAGACGAGCCAGAAGAAGGAGAGCGCCTCTTCAATTCACAGATGTGGGTAAAAGGCACCCCGCTGCACTTCATCGTTGATAGCGATAGCCAGAAGAACCCCATCTCAGCAGAGGTCATCAAGCGGCTTGCCCTGCCAATAATGTCACACCCACAACCCTACACCATTGGATGGCTCTGCCAAGGAAGCGATCTCCGCGTCAGCCAACAATGTCGACTATCGTATGACATAAAGCCCTTCAAAGACGAGGTATTATGTGATGTTGCTCCTCTCGAAGTTTGTGATGTTATTTTGGGCCAACCTTATTTATGGAAACATCATGTTGCATATGAGTCTAGGCCTCGTAGAGTTATTATTACTTTGAACATGAAATTGTATAGGATACCCGAGGCAGTCCCACCTAGTGCTATTTCCATGATCTCTGCTAAGCAATGCGGGAAGGTCATCTCTCAGACGGGGAAGTTTGTATTCTTTGTGATTCACTCTCAGAATAAGCGAAAGATCACAACCACATCCAGGGTCTCTGTGACCGACCTCTCCACATAGCAGAAGCAAGTAGATAAGGTCGTGGAAGAATACTCGGATATCTTCTCCTCACCTACAGGGGTACCTCTGCATTGCCAGGTCAAGAACCCCATCGATCTGACCCTCGGTGCACCGCTGCCCAATGGGCCAGTCTATCACCGCTCTTTGTTAGAGAATGAGGAGATCAAGCGACAGATCCAAGAACTGCTCCACAAGGGGCACATCCATCCCATCTCATCACCTTACGGGAGCCCAATCGTGTTGGTATAGAAGAAAGATGGAACCTGGTGACTCTGTATTGATTATCGGGCTCTGAATAAAATCAAAGTCAGAAACCGGTACCCGATTCCCCGAATCGACGACCTCCTTGATCAACTCATGCGGGCCAAATACTTCAGTAAGATTGATCTGAAGTTTGGCTATCACCAGGTCCCGATAGAACAGACAGATGTATGGAAGACTGCCTTCAAGTCAAAGGAAGGCCTTTTTGAATGGTTGGTCATGCCTTTTGGTTTGACAAATCCTCCAGCCACTTTCATAAAGATGATGGACGATATCCTACGACCATTCACCAATAATTTTGTAGTGGTGTATCTGGATGACATCCTAATTTATAGCAAGACTTGGGCCGAACACTTGCAGCATATTCAGCAGGTTCTGCACACCTTGCGGTAGCACAAGCTATACGCCAACTTGGAAAAATGCTCCTTCGGCATGGACATGGTCGATTACCTGGGGTACATCATTGATCATCATGGTGTAGATGTGGATCCAACCAAGATCCAAGTCATCCGTGACTGGCCAACCCCAACAACACTCACTGAGATTCAGAGCTTCTTGGGCCTTGCCAATTTCTACCGCAGGTTCGTGTTGGGATTCTCCCATATTGCATGGGCCCTCGGCCAAATAAACAGGGGTGGTGGTAAGGCAAAATTTGCGTGGGGTCGGTCCCAACAACAAGTGTTCGATGATTTGAATCAGCGCTTGTGCTTAGCCCGAGTACTTTCACTACCAGACCTGCAACATCCCTTTGAAATCGAGAAAGATGCTTCAAACTAGGTTGTGGGCACCGTTCTCACTCAACATGGCCACCCCGTGGCCTATCATAGTGAGACACTGTCATATACAATTCGTAAGTACCCTACTTACGACAAAGAAATGTACTCCATTGTACAAGCCTGCCGCCAGAGGAGACATTACATTCTTGGGAAGGAGACAGTCATCCACACTAATCATAAGCCACTGCAGTTCATGCAAACACAGGGGAAATTGCAGAATGACCGCCATCAAAAGTGGTCCACATACTTGTAGTAATTCCACCTCAACATCAAGTATAAAACGGGAAGCACCAATTGCATCGTTGATTTCCTCAACAGACCGCTAGTCGCGACACTCACCACGGTGCTAGACTCTTGCGACCATGAGACATGTGGATGGCCCCAACTCTATGAGACAGACCCTAACTTCACCACCACCTACCAAATGTTGGGTGCCAACGCAGTTGTCGATAATTTCCATCTTCAGGATGGGTTGTTGTGTCATCTAGGCCATATATGTG
Organism: Picea engelmannii; assembly: GCA_009831015.1. Classification (NCBI taxonomy): domain Eukaryota; kingdom Viridiplantae; phylum Streptophyta; class Pinopsida; order Pinales; family Pinaceae; genus Picea; species Picea engelmannii. The sequence continues at coordinate 293,960 of ML788160.1, read as the reverse complement.
TTCCATTAAGTGAGCGAGCAAAGCTAATCTGGGAATCCCACTACAGTCGGGTGGCATGACACTTCGACGTCAAAAAGATAGTGGCGATGCTAAAGAAACATTTCTATTGGCCGAAACTTTGACAGGAGGTCAGCAAGTATATCAGGTCATGCACTGCCTGCGCTATTGCCAAACCGACCACTAAGAAACAAGGCCTGTACACCCCTCTTCCTACTCCTGACAGACCATGGGAATCCATCTCAATGGACTACAAGTCGGGCCTCCCGTCCACCAAGTATAGAAATGACTGTGTTTTTGTGGTTGTTGATCGTTTTTCTAAGATGGCGATTATGGTTTCTTGCAAGAAGATCATCACAGCGGAAGCCACTGCCAAGCTCTTCTCTGAACGCGTCTGGGTACATTTTCAAATCCCACAAACCATTGTCTCAGATCAGGATAGTCAATTTCTCAGCACATTCTAGTCGAGCCTCTAGTCACTGCTGGACACCAAGCTCACAAAATCCACGACCTTCCACCCCCAGACAGATGGCCAAAACGAGGTTGTAAATCGAATGATTTTGCATATCCTTCGCATGTATAATTCAAATCACCCTCGCACATGGGATGAGAGCCTTCCCTATGTCCAACATAGCTACAACCAAGCCCTGCATAGCTCAACCGACCACAACCCCTTTCAGGTGGGGTTGGGATTCCAACCATTAGGTCCCATAGATGTTGCACTTCCCCTTGCGGTCACCTCGACTGAATCATCTCCTGCTCCAACTAAAGCTGACAAAGCCACCCGATTCATTGAGAGGATCCAACACATCTGCCAACAGGTTCAAGATATCCTACAGAAGTCCAATGAAAAGTACAAACAACACCATGATCAACATCGGGTGCCACATAAGTTTAAGGTGGACAACAATGTTTGGTTGCACTTGCAGAAAGAATGCCTTACAAGACCCCATCAGAAGCTTCGTCCACTCTGTTATGGGTTGTACACTATCACCAAGGCCATGGGGGATAATGCTTTTGAGCTCAACATTCCTCTCTTCCTTGGCCTGCACCCAGTGTTCAACGTGGATCTCCTTCGCCCTTATTTCCCACCATTATTGGACACCTCAAAAGTAGCAGAACAACTGACACCAATAGAGCTCAACCCTAACTGCATACAACATGAATCCAATGATCATATTGTGGACACATAGATCAAGGGCACTCGACAACAAAGGATCCAACTTTATCGAGTTGTCAAAGCAAGGCAACTCTTACACCAAGGCAAGTGGCTCACCCGGGGCCAAATTCAGCAGAAATTTCCTCATCTAATGGGGGAACTCAATGAAATGGAGACCACTGCTTCCTAAGGAGGGAGGATTGATCCAGATGGATATCAGTGGCCAGCCACCTTTTCCAACTGGCTCAAAACAATTTTTTGACAATTTTGGAAATTTACTATTTTTAGCAGTTTTAACTTCCGGAGCCATTTTGAGGGCCTAAATGAAGGTTTTTTCAGGATCGAGCTCATAAAATTTATCCAAATAAATTATTCATCCCTAAAATGAATCTCCTCGACGATACCTTTCCAACGGGCTATCACACGCCTAAAACGGAGATCATATGCAAAAGTTACGACCCTGGGAAGTTGATGTACTGACTTACCCAAACGGGGCCCACATGACTTTTGACGCTTCATCTCCTAGGGTTAGGTTTTTGGATGTCTATGGTTTTTGGCATTCCTTTTTATTGTAAAAAGGCCTTCAAAGCCTCTTTGTAATCTTCTTCTTGCGAATGCGCACAACCGTCACATCTCTTCTTAGAGATAAGCCGCCACCATTCCAACAAGCTTGTTTCCGTTGCATTTTACAGTTTCCTCTTATTTCGTTATTGAATAGAAAACCAATTTTACTGTATCTATGTTATTTTGTGTTAAGCACCTGTTAATAATCTGTATTCATTTCGTTCTGCTCATAAAATCTAGATCAATGTTATCAGAGTGGTCTGCTCCTTGTCATCCTAATGCATGTCACCAACGAGGTCGGAGTACAAAGAGTTGGGTCTCGAGCTTGTTTCTCTTGAGGACAGAAGCTCTAGCACGCCCAAGAGACCTCTCATGGCAGGAGAAAATAAAGATGATGGGACAGGATATCCTTTCAAACTGTTGATTGAGGAATCCCTCATGCAACATAGGAACGAGATGATGGATAGTTTCGCGCAAATCCTTCGGCGGCTACCAAGAGACGACACATCTTCTTCGAACGGAGGCGCCGCCCCCTTCAAGGAACAAATAAAATTTGATATTCCTATATTTGAAGGTCAGATAGACGCAAATGTTGTAGACAAGTGGTTAAACTACTAGAAGGGTATTTTTATGTCCATAACTTTTCGAATAGAGAAAAGATTACTTTTGCGCTCCTCAAAGTCATTCCCCATGTCAAAGATTGGTGGGAAACATTCTGTGAGCAAAAGGAAATAGAGGAAACCTCATTATTTTCAGTCACGACCACCTGAGAATCCTTCAAGGATGCTATTAAGGAACAATACTACCCTGTCGGAAGTTATGACGACCTGTATACTAAATGGACTACACAGTGGCCAGAAAGAGACCAAGTAGTGCCAGATTTCACAAATATATTCCATACCTTGTGCACCAAGCCGAGTATCAAATATTCAGAGCGACATCTGGTGCTCAAGTATCATGTTGCTCTGCATAGATATATCTCGACCGAAATGGAATTTTTGGACATCTCATCCTCGGGCGAGGCCTACTGATATGTCGTCAAAATTGAGCAGAAGCTCAAACAAAAGACGTGGCAATTTGGGCCTAGCAACCCCGCACAACAAAATCCAGGAAAGGGAGGCTCCAACCCATAGAACAAAGGACAGAGCAAATATGGATAGTATCAGGACAACCAATCCAATCCACAAGAAAAGAAGGACACTGGAAAGACAAATGAATATACCGGGAAGTGGTGCGACTTCCATAAGAGCCCTTGGCATAAAACTATTGACTGCCGCTCAAAGCAGTCATTGGTGGCCGAAGTGAAATCCTCTCAATCAGATGTGGATTCTGACTCTGATCCAGAACTAGAAAGGGGAAGACAGATCATTGATGCGGAACCCAGTGCCACTGTTGCTACCACCAAGCTCTAGCTTGGTGAACCAGACGAGCCATAAGAAGGAGAGTGCCTCCTCCATTCACAGATGTGGGTAAAAGGCACCCTTCTACACTTCATCGTTGATAGCGGTAGCCAGAAGAACCTCATCTCAGCAGAGGTTGTCAAGCGGCTTGCCCTGCCAACAATGCCACACCCACAACTCTACACCATTGGATGGCTCCACCAAGGAAGCGATATCCGCGTCAACCAACAGTGTCGACTGGCGTACAACATCAAGCCCTTCAAAGACGAGGTATTATGTGATGTTTCTCCTCTCGAAGTTTGTGATGTTCTTTTGGGCCAACCTTATTTATGGAAATGTCATGTTGTATATGAGTCTAGGCCTCGTAGTGTTATTATTACTTTGAACAGGAAATTGTACAGGATACCCGAGACAATCCCACCTAGTGATATTTCCCTGATCTCTGCTAAGAAATGCAGGAAGGTCATCTCTTAGACGGGAAAGTTTGTCTTCTTCGTGATTCGCTCTCAGAATAAGTGAAAGATCACAGCCACATCCAGGGTCTCTGCGGCCGACCTCTCCACATAGCAGAAGCAAGTAGATAAGGTCATGGAAGAATACTCAGATATCGTCTCCTCACCTACAGGGGTACCTCTACACTTTCAGGTCAAGCACCCCATCGATCTGACCCTCGGTGCACCGCTATCCAATGGGCCAGTCTATCACCGTTCTTTGTTAGAAAATGAGGAGATCAAGCGACAGATCCAAGAAATTCTCCACAAGGTGCACATCCGTCCCAACTCATCACCTTGTAGGAGCCCAATTGTGCTGGTACAGAAGAAGGATGGAACCTGGCGAATCTGTATTGATTATCGGGCTTTGAAAAAAATCACAGTCAGAAACCGGTACCCAATTCTCCGAATCGATGACCTCCTTGATCAACTCATGGGGGCCAAAAACTTCAGTAAGAATGATCTGAAGTCTGGCTACCACCAGGTCCTGATAGAACAAACAGATGTATGGAAGACCGCCTTCAAGTCAAAGGAAGGCCTTTTTGAATGGTTGGTCATGCCTTTTGGTTTGACAAATGCTCCAGCCACTTTCATAAGGATGATGGACGATATCTTGTGACCATTCACTAATACTTTTGTAGTGGTGTATATGGATGACATCCTAATTTATAGAAAGACTTGGGTCAAACACTTGCAGCATATTCAATAGGTTCTATACACCCTGCGGCAGCACAAGCTATACGCCAACTTGGAAAAATGCTCCTTCAGCATGAACAGGGTCCATTACGTGGGCTACATCATTGATTAACATGGCGTACATGTGGATCCAGCCAAGATCCAAGTCATCCACGACTGGCCAGCCCCAACAACACTCACTGAGCTTCGAAGCTTCTTGGACCTTGCCAATTTCTACTGCAAGTTCGTGTTGGGATTCTCCCATATTGCATGGGCCCTTAGCGAAATAAACAAGGGTGGTGGTAAGGAGAAATTTGCGTGGGGTCGATCCCAACAACAAGCATTTGACGATTTGAATCAGCGCTTGTGCTCAGCCCTAGTACTTTCACTACCAGACCTGCCACATCCCTTTGAAATCGAGACAGATGCTTCAGACTATGTTGTGGGTGTCGTTCTCACTCAGCACGGCCACCCCGTGGCCTATTATAGTGAGACACTGTCAGTTACTGTCCGTAAGTACCCTACTTACGAAAAATAAATGTACTCCATTGTACAAGCCTGCCGCCAGTGGAGACATTGCATTCTTGGGAAGAAGACTGTCATCCACACTGATCATAAGCCACTGCAGTTCATGCAGACACAGGGAAAATTGAAGAATGATCGCCATCAAAAGTGGTCCACATACTTGCAGCAATTCCACCTCAACATCAAGTATAAAACAAGAAGCAAAATCGCGTCATTGATTCCCTCAGCAGACCGACAGTCGCGACACTCACCACGGTGCTAGAATCTTGCACCCATGATACATCTGGATGGCCCCAACTCTATGAGACAGACCCTGACTTCGTCACCACCTACCAAATGTTGGGTGCAAGCACAGTTGTCGATAATTTCCATCTTTAGGATGGGTTGTTGTGTCGTCTAGGCCATATCTATGTTCCATCAAGTGAGCGAGCAAAGATGATCTGGAAAGCCCACTACAGTTAGGTGGCAGGACACTTCGACGTCGAAAAGACAGTGGCGATGCTACAACAACATTTCTACTGGCCGAAACTTCGACAGGAGTTCAGCAAGTATATTAGGTCCTGCACTACCTGCACTATTGCCAAACCGACCACTAAGAAACAGGGCATGTACACCCCTCTTCCTACTCCTGACAGGCCATGGGAATCCATCTCAATGGACTACATGTCGGGCCTCCCGTCCACCAAGCGGGGAAATGACTAAATGACTGTGTTTTTGTGGTTGTTGATCGCTTTTCTAAGATGATGATTTTGGTTGCCTGCAAGAAGAGCATCACAACAGAGGCCACTACCAAGCTATTTTTTGAACGCATTTGGGTACATTTTGGAATCCCACAAACCATTGTATCATATCGGGATAGTCGATTTCTCAGCACATTATGGTTGAGCATTTGGTCACTGCTGGACACCAAGCTCACCAAATCCACGGCCTTCCACCCCCAGACAAATGGCCAATTCGAGGTTGTAAATCGAATGATTGTGCATATCCTTCGCATGTATAATTCAAAGCACCCTCACACATGGGATGAGAGGCTTCCCTATGTCCAACATAGCTACAACCGAGCCCTGCATAGCTCAATCGGCCACAACCCCTTTCATGTGGGGTTGGGATTCCAGCCATTGGGTCCTATAGATGTTGCACTTCCCCTTGCGGTCACCTCGACCGACTCTTCTCCTACTCCAATTGAAGCTAACCAAGCCACCCGGTTCATTGAGCAGATCCAACACATCTGCCAACAGGTTCAGGATATCCTACATAAGTCCAATGACAAGTACAAATAACGCCATGATCAACATCGGGTGCCACATAAATTTCAGGTGGGCGACAAAGTTTGGTTGCACTTGCAGAAATAACGCCTTACAGGACCCCATCGGAAGCTTCATCCACTTTGTTATGGGTCGTACACTATCACCAAGGCTGTGGGGGATAATTATTTTGAGCTCAACATTCCTCCCTTCCTTGGCCTGCACCCAATGTTCAACGTGGATCTACTTCGCCCTTATTTCCCACCATTATTGGACACCTCAGAAGTAGCAGAACAGATGACACCAATAGAGCTCAACCCTGACTGCATACAACAGGAATCCAATGATCATATTGTGGACACACAGATCAAGGGCACTCGACAACAAAGGATCCAACTTTATCGAGTCGTCAAAGCAGGACAACTCCTGCACCAAGGCAAGTGGCTCACCCGGGGCCAAATTCAACAAAAAATTTCTCATCTAATGGGGTACCTCAATGAAATGGAGACCATTGCTTCCTAATAAGGGAGGATTGATCCAGATGGATATCAGTGGCCACCCACCTTTTCCAACTGGCTCAAAATAGTTTTCTGACAATTTTGGCAATTTACTATTTTTGGTAGTTTTAACTTCCGAGGCCACTTTGAGGGCCTAAATGAAGGTTTTTTCAGGATCAAGCTCCTGAATGTTCGCCAAAGACATGATTGAGCCCCCAAAATGAATCTCCTCGATGATACCTTTCCAACGGGCTATCACACGCCTCAAAACAAAGATCGTATGAAAAAGTTACGACCCCAGGAAGTTGATGTACTAACTTACCCAAATGGGGCCCACATGAATTTTGGCGCTTCATCTCCTAGGGTTAGGTTTTTGGATGTCTAGGGTTTTTGGCATTCTTTTTTATTGTAAAAATTCCTTCAGAGCCTCATTTTAATCTTCTTCTTCTGAATCCGTGCAGCCGTCACATCTCTTCTTAGAGATAAGCCGCCACCATTCCAACAAGCTTGTTTCCGCTGCATTTTACAGTTTCAACTTATTTCGTTATTGAATAGAAAACTCGTTTTATTGTATCTTTGTTATTTTGTGTTAAGCACCTGACAATAATCTGTATTCATTTCGTTCTACTCATAAAATCTGGATCAGTGGTATCAGAGCGGTCTGCTCCTTGTCGTCTTAATGCATGTCTCCAACGAGGTCGGAGTACAAAGAGTTGGGTCTCGAGCTTGTTTCTCTTGAGGAAACAATCTCTCGCAAGCCCAAGCGACCTCTCATGGCAGGAGAAAATAAATATGATGGGACAAGAGATCCTTTCAAACTGTTGTTTGAGGAATCCCTCAGGCAACATAGGAACGAGATGATGGATAGTTTCGCGCACATCCTTCGGCGGCTACCAATAGGCGACGCATCTTCTTCGAACGGAGGCGTCGCCCCCTTCAAGGTAAAAATAAACTTCGATATTCCTATATTTGAAGGTCAAATAGATGCAGATGTTGTAAACAAGTGGTTGAATCTACTAGAAGGGTATTTTTCTGTCCATAACTTTTCGAATAGAGAAAATATTACTTTTGCGCTCCTCAAAGTCGTTCCCCATGTCAAAGATTGGTGGGAAACTTTCTGTGAGCAAAAGGAAACAGGGGAAACCTCATTATTTTCAGTCACGACCACTTTGGAATCCTTCGGGGATTTTATTAAGGAACAATACTACCATGTCGGAAGTTATGACGACCTGTATACCAAATGGACCACACTGCGGCAAGAAAGAGACCAAGCAGTGCCAGATTTCACAAATATCTTCCATACCTAGCGCACCAAGATGGGTATCAAAGATTCGGAGTGACATCTGGTGCTTAAGTATCGCGGTGCTCTACATAGATACATCTAGACTGAAATGGAATTTCTGGACATCTCATCCTTGGGCGCGGCCTACCGATATGCCATCAAAATCAAGCAGAAGCTCAAACAAAAGACGCGACAATTTAGGCCCGGGAACCCCTTACAACAAAAGTCGGGAAAGGGAGGCCCCAACCCACAGAACAAAGGACACAACAAATATGGACAATATCAGGATAACCAGTCCAAGCCATAAGCAAAGAAGGACACCGGAAAGACAAAGAAAGATACCGGGAAGTGGTGCAAATTCCATAAGAGCCTTTGGAATAACATTGTTGAATGCTTCTCAAAGAAGTCATTGGTGGTCGAAGTGAAAGCCTCTAAATCAGATGTGGATTCTGACTCTGAGCCAGAACCAGAAAGGGGAAGATGGATCATTCACACAGAACCCAATGCCATCGTTTCTACCACCAAGCTCCAGCCTGGTGAACCAGACTTGCCAGAAGAAGGAGAGCGCCTCTTCCATTCACAGATATGGGTAAAAGGCACCCCACTGCACTTCATCGTTGATAGCGGTAGCCAGAATAACCTCATCTCATCAGAGGTTGTCAAGCAGCTCGCCCTACCAACAACACCGCACCCACAACCCTACAACATTGGATGGCTCCGCCAAGGAAGCGATCTCCGCGTCAGCCAACAATGTCGACTGTCGTATGACATCAAGCCCTTCAAAGACGAGGTATTATGTGATGTTTATCCTCTCGAAGTTTTTGATGTTCTTTTGGGCCAACCTTATTTATGGAAACGTCATGTTGTATATGAGTCTAAGCCTCGTAGTGTTATTATTACTTTGAACAGGAAATTGTACAAGATACCCGAGGCAGTCCCACCTAGTGCTATTTCTTTGATCTCTGCTAAGCAATGCAGGAAGGTCATCTCTCAGACGGGGAAGTTTGTCTTCTTCATGATTCGCTCTCAGAATAAACAAAAGATCACATCCACATATAAGGTCTCTACGGCTGACCTCTCCACACAGCAAAAGAAAGTAGATAAGGTTGTGGAAGAATACTCAGATATCTTCTCCTCACCTACAGGGGTACCTCTGCACTGCCAGGTCAAGCACCCCATCGATGTGACCCTCGTCGCACTGCTGCCTAATGGGCCAGTCTATCACCGCTCTTTGTTAGAGAATGAAGAGATCAAGAGAAAAATACAAGAAATGCTCCACAAGGGGCATATCTGTCCCATCTCATCACCTTGCAAGAGCCCAATCGTGTTGGTACAGAAGAAAGATGGAACCTGACGACTTTGTATTGATTATCGGGCTCTGAATAAAATCACAGTCAGAAACCGGTACCCGATTCCCCGAATCGACAACCTCCTTGATCAACTCATGGGGGCCAAATACTTCAGTAAGATTGATATGAAGTCTGGCTACCACTAGGTCCTGACAGAACAGACAGATGTATGGAAGACCGCCTTCAAGTCAAAGGAAGGCCTTTTTGAATGGTCGGTCATGCCTTTTGGTTTGACAAATTCTCCAACCACTTTCATGAGGACGATGGATGATATCCTGCGACCATTGACCAATACTTTTGTAGTGGTGTATCTGGATGACATCCTAATTTATAGCAACACTTGGGCGAAATGCTTGCAGCATATTCAACAGGTTTTGCACACCCTGCGGCAACACAAGCTATACGCCAACTTGGAAAAATGCTCCTTCGGCATGGATAGGTTCCATTACCTGAGTTACATCATTGATCAGCATGGCGTACATGTGGATCCAACCAAGATCCAAGTTATCCGTGAATGGCCAGCCCCAAAAACACTCACTGAGATTCAGAGCTTCTTGGGCCTTGCCAATTTCTACTGCAGGTTCGTGTTGGGATTCTCCCATATTGCATGGGCCCTCAACCAAATAAACAGGGGTGGTGGTAAGGAGAAATTTGTGTGGGGTCGGTCCCAACAACAAGCATTCGATGATTGGAAGCATCACTTATGCTCAACCCCAGTACTTTCACTACCAGACCCGCAACATCCCTTTGAAATCGAGACAGATGCTTCAAACTATGCTGTGGGCGCCATTCTCACTCAGCACGGCCACCCCGTGGCCTATAATAGTGAGACACTGTCAGATACTGTCCGTAAGTACCCTACTTATGAAAAAGAAATGTACTCCATTGTACAAGCCTACTGCGAGTGGAGACATTACATTCTTGGGAAGGAGACAGTCATCTACACTGATCATAAGCCACTGCAGTTCATGCAGACACAGGGAAATTTGCAGAATGACCTCCATCAAAAGTGGTCCACATACTTGCAGTGATTCCACCTCAACATCAAGTATAAAACAAGAAGCACCAATCGCGTCGCTGATTGCCTTAGCAGACCACCAGTCGCGACACTCACCATGGTGCTAGACTCTTCCGGCCATGAGACATCTAGATGGCCCCAACTCTATGAGACAGACCCTGACTTCGCCACCACCTACCAAATGTTGGGTGCAAACAGAGTTGTCGATAATTTGCATCTTCAGGATGGGTTGTTGTGTTGTCTAGGCCATATATGTGTTCCATCAAGTGAGTGAGCGAAGCTGATCTGGGAAGCCCACTATAGTCAGGTGGCAGGACACTTCGGCGTTGAAAAGACAGTGGCAATGCTACAAAAAAATTTCTACTGGCCTAAACTTCGACAGGAGGTCAGCAAATATATCAGGTCCTGCACTGCCTTCGCTATTTCTAAACTGACCACTAAGAAAAAGGTCCTGTACACCCCTCTTCCTACTCCTGACAGATGGGAATCCATCTCAATGGACTACATGTCGGGCCTCCCGTCCACCAAGCGGGGAAATGACTGTGTTTTTGTGGTTGTTGATCGCTTTTCTAAGATGGTGATTCTGGTTGCCTGCAAGAAGAGCACCACAACAGAGGTCACTGCCAAGCTCTTCTTTGAATGCGTCTGGGTACATTTTGGAATCCCACAAACCACTGTCTCAGATCAGGATAGTCGATTTCTCAGTACATTCTGGTTGAGCCTCTGGTCACTACTGGACACCAAGCTCACCAAATCCACGACCTTCAACCCCCAGACAGATGGCCAAACCGAGGTTGTAAATTGAATGATTGTGCATATCCTTCGCATGTATAATTCAAAGCACCCTCACACATGGGATGAGAGCCTTCCCTATGTCTATCATAGCTACAACCGAGCCCTGCATAGCTCAACCGACCACAGCCCCTTTCAGGTGGGGTTAGGTTTTTGGATGTCTAGGGTTTTGGGCATTCTTGTTTATTGTTAAAAGGCCTTCAGAGCCTCATTGTAATTTTCTTCTTGCGAATGCTCACAACCGTCACATCTCTTCTCAGAGATAAGCCTCCAACATTCTAGCAAGCTTGTTTCCGCTGCATTTTACAGTTTCAACTTATTTCGTTATTGAATAGAAAACTAGTTTTACTCTATCTCTGTTATTTTGTGTTAAGAACATTTTAATAATCTGTGTTCATTTCGTTCTGCTCATAAAATCTGGATCAATGGTATCAGAGTGGTCTGCTCCTTGTCGTCTTAATGCATGTCCCCAACGAGGTCGGAGTACAAAGAGTTGGGTCTCGAGCTTGTTTCTCTTGAGGACAGAAGCTCTCGCACGCCCACGCGGCCTCTCATGGCAGGAGAAAAGAAATATGACGGGACATGAGATCCTTTCAAACTGTTGATTGAGGAATCCCTCATGCAACATAGGAATGGGATGATGGATAGTTTTGCGCAAATCCTTCGGCGGTACCAACAGGCGACGCATATTCTTCGAACGAAGGCGCCACCCCCTTCAAGGTACAAATAAACTTCGATATTCTTATATTTGAAGGTTAGATAGACACAAATGTTGTAGACAAGTGGTTGAATCTACTAGAAGGGTATTTTTCTATCCATAACTTTTCAAATAGAGAAAATATTACTTTTGCGCTCCTCAAAGTCGTTCCCCATGTCAAAGATTGGTGGGAAAATTTCTGTGAGCAAAAGAAAACAGAGGAAACCTCATTAGTTTCAGTCACGACCATCTGGGAATCCTTCAGGGATGCTATTAAGGAACAATACTACCCTATCGGAAGTTATGATGACCTGTATACCAAATGGACCACACTGCGGAAAGAAAGTGACCAAGCAGTGCCAGATTTCACAAATATCTTCCATACCTTGTGCACCAGCATGGGTATCAAATATTTAGAGCGACATCTAGTGCTCAAGTATCGCGGTGATTTGCATAGATACATCCAGACCGAAATGGAATTTCTGGACATCTCATCCTTGGGTGCGGCCTACCGATATACCGTCAAAATCGAGCATAAGCTCAAACAAAAGACGTGACAATTTGGGCCTGGGAAACCCTCACAACAAAAGTAGGGAAAGGGCGGACCCAACCCACAGAACAAAGGACAGAGTAAAGATGGATAGTATTAGGACAACCAATCCAAGCCACAAGCAAAGAAGGACACCAGAAAGAAAAAGAAAGATACCGGGAAGTGGTGTGACTTCCATAAGAGCCCTTGGCATAACACTTTTGACTGCTGCTCAAAGCAGTCATTGGTGGCCAAAGTGAAAACCTTTGAAATAGATGTGGATTCTGACTTTGAGCCAGAACTAGAAAGGGGAAGACGGATCATTGACGTGGAACCCAGTACCATCATTGCTACCACCAAGCTCTAGCCTGGTGAACCAGACAAGATAGAAGAAGGAGAGCGCATCTTTCATTCACAGATGTGGGTAAAAGGCACCCCGCTGCACTTCATCGTTGATAGTGGTAGCCAGAATAACCTCATCTCAGCAGAGGTCATCAAGCGGCTCAACCTGCCAACAACGTCACACCCACAACCCTACACCATTGGATGGCTCTGCCAAGGAAGCGATCTCCATGTCAGCCAACAATGTCGACTATCGTATGACATCAAGCCCTTCAAAGACAAGGTATTATGTGATGTTTCTCCTCTCGAAGTTTGTGATGTTTTTTTTGGCCAACCTTATTTATGGAAATGTCATGTTGTATATGAGTCTAGGCCTCATAGTGTTATTATTACTTTGAACAGGAAATTGTATAGTATACCCGAGGCAGTCCCACCTAGTGCTATTTTCATGATTCGCTCTTCATGAGGAAGTTTGTCTTCTTCATGATTCGCTCTCAGAATAAGCGAAAGATCATAGCCACATCCAGGGTCTCTACGGCCAACCTCTCCACACAGCAGAAGCAAGTAGATAAGGTCGTGGAAGAATACTCGGATATCTTCTCCTCACCTAAAGGCGTACCTCTGCACTGCCAGGTCAAGCACCCCATTGATCTGACCCCCGGTGCACCGCTGCCCAATGGGCCAATCTATCGCCGCTCTTTTTTAGAGAATGAGGAGATCAAGCGACAGATCCAAGAACTGCTCCACAAGGGGCACATCCGTCCCAACTCATCACCTTTCAGGAGCCCAATCACGCTGGTACAGAAGAAAAATGGAACTTGGCAACTCTGTATTGATTATCGGGCTCTGAATAAAATCACAGTCAGAAACCGGTACCCGATTCCCTGAATCGACGACCTCCCTAATCAACTCACGAGGGGCAAATATTTCAGTAAGATTGACCTGAAGTCTGGCTACCACCAGGTCTTGATAGAAGAGACATATGTATGGAAGACCACCTTCAAGTCAAAGGAAGGCCTTTTTGAATGGTTGGTAATGCCTTTTGGTTTGACAAATGCTCTAGCCACTTTCATGAGGATGATGGACAATATCCTGTGACCATTCAACAATACTTTTGTAGTGGTGTATCTGGATGACATCCTAATTTATAGCAAGACTTGGGCCGAACACTTGCAGCATATTTAACATGTTCTGGACACCCTGCGCAGCACAAGCTATACGCCAACTTGGAAAAATGCTCCTTCGGCATCGACAGGGTCCATTACCTAGGCTACATCATTGATCAACATGGCGTACATGTGGATCCAGCCAAGATCCAAGTCATCCGTGACTGGCCAACCCCAACAACACTCACTGAGCTTTGGAGCTTCTTGGGCCTTGCCAATTTCTACCGCAGGTTCGTGTTGGGATTCTCCCATATTGCATGGGCCCTCAGCCAAATAAACAGGGGTGGTGGTAAGGAAAAATTTGCGTGGGGTCAGTCCCAACAACAAGCATTCGATGATTTGAAGCAGCACTTGTGCTTAGCCCTAGTAATTTCACTACCAGACCTGCAACATCCCTTTGAAATTGAGATAGATGCTTCAGACTATGCTGGGGGTGTCGTTCTCACTCAGCACGGCCATCCCGTGGCCTATCATAGCGAGACACTGTCAGATACTGTTTGTAAGTATCCTACTTACGAAAAAGAAATGTACTCCATTGTACAAGCCTGCCACCAGTGGAGACATTACATTCTTGGGAAGGAGACAGTCATCCACACTGATCATAAGCCACTATAGTTCATGCAGACACAGGGAAAATTGCAGAATGACCGCCATCAAAAGTGGTCCACATACTTGCAGCAATTCCACCTCAACATCAAGTATAAAACATGAAGCACCAATCACTTCGTTGATTACCTCAGTAGACCACCAGTCGCAGCACTCACCACGGTGCTAGACTCTTGCGGCCATGAGACATCTGGATGGCCCCAAATCTATGAGGCAGATCCTGACTTCGCCACCACCTACCAAATGTTGGGTGAAAATGAAATTGTCGATAATTTCCATCTTCGGGATGGGTTGTTGCGTCATCTAGGCCATAGCTGTGTTTCGTCAAGTGAGCGAGCGAAGCTGATATGGGAATCCCATTACAGTCGAGTGGTAGGACACTTTGGCATCAAAAAGATAGTGGTGATGCTACAGAAACATTTCTATTGGCCGAAACTTCGACAAGAGGTCAGGAAGTATATCAGGTCTTACAGTGCTTGTGCTATTGTCAAACCGACCACTAAGAAATAGGGAATGTACACCCCTCTTCCTACTCCTGATAGGCCATGAGAATCCATCTCAATGGACTACATTTCGGGCCTCCTGTCCACCAAGTGGGGAAATGATTGTGTTTTTCTGGTTGTTGATTGCTTTTCTAAGATGGCGATTCTGGTTGGATGCAAGAAGAGAATCACAATAGAGGTCACTGCCAAGCTCTTCTTTGAATGTGTATGGGTACATTTTGGAATCCCACAAACCATTGTCTCATATCGGGATAGTCGATTTCTTAGTACATTCTGGTCGAGCCTTTGGTCACTTCTAAACACCAAGCTCACCAAATCCACAACCTTCCACCCCCAGACAGATGGCCAAACCAAGTTTGTAAATCAAATGATTATGCATATCCTTCGCATGTATAATTCAAAGAACCCTCGCACATGGTATGAGAGCCTTCTCTATGTCCAACATAGATACAACCGAGCCTTACATAGCTCAACCAAACACAACCCCTTTCAGGTGGGGTTGGGATTCCAACCATTGGTTCCCATAGATGTTGCACTTCCCCTTGCAGTCACCTCGACCGACTCATCTCCTGCTCCAACTGAAGCTGACAAAGCCACCCAGTTCATTGAATGGATCCAACACATTCGCCAACAGGTTGAGGATATCCTATAGAATTCCAATGACAAGTACAAACAACGCCATGATCAACATCGGGTGCCACATAAGTTTCAGGTGGGTGACAAAGTTTGGTTGCACTTGCAGAAAGAACGCCTTACAGGACCCCATCGGAAGCTTCGTCCACTCCGTTATGGGTCATACACTATCACCAAGGCTGTGGGGGATAATTCTTTTGAGCTCAACATTCCTCCCTTCCTTGGCCTGCACCCAATGTTCAACGTGGATCTCCTTCGCCCTTATTTCCCACCATTATTGGACACCTCAGAAGTAGCAGAACAACTGACATCAACAGATCTCAAACATGACTGCATACAACAGGAATCCAATGATCAGATTGTGGACACACAGATCAAGGGCACTCGACAACAAAGGATCCAACTTGATCAAGTCGTCAAAGCAAGGCAGCTCCTGCACCAAGGCAAGTGGCTCACCTGAGGCCAAATTCAACATAAATTTCCTCATCTAATGGGGGACCTCAATGCAATGGAGACCATTGCTTCCTAAGGAGGGAGGATTGATCCATATGGATATCGGTAGCCACCCACCTTTTCCAACTGGCTCAAATCAAATTTCTGACAATTTTGGCAATTTACTATTTTTAGTAGTTTTAACTTTCGGGGCCATTTTGAGGGCCTAAATGAAGTTATTTTTAGGATCAAGCTCCTCAATGATATCCAAATACATTATTGATCCCCCAAAATGAATCTCCTCGACAATACCTTTCCAACGGTCTATCACACGCCTAAAACGAAGATCGTATGCAAAAGTTACGACCCCGAGAAGTTGATGTACTAACTTACCCAAACGGGGCCCACATGACTTTTGGTGCTTCATCTCCTAGGGTTAGGTTTTGGGATGTCTAGGGTTTTTGGAATTCTTTTTTATTGTAAAAATTCCTTCAGAGCCTCATTGTAATCTTATTCTTGCGAATGCACGCAGCCATCACATCTCTTCTCAGAAATAAGCCGCCACCATTCCAGCAAGCTTGTTTTTGTTGCATTTTACAGTTTCAACTTATTTCGTTATTGAATAGAAAACCAATTTTACTATATCTCTGTTATTTTTTGTTAAGAACCTGTTAATAATATGTATTCATTTCGTTCTTCTCATAAAATTTGGATCATCCAGATCCAAAAGTAAAAAACAGACTAAAAATACTGGAAGAGATAATCCCTTATCCCAGAGATACAAAAACTCTCCCCTACTACTTGATGGGTTGCAAAAAAAATCCAGAGAAAAAGGGAAAAAAAAATCACTAATAGATCCTTATGTGTCGAGGAGGCCCTTCCTCGCCATTATACCAGGAGGAAAGAGAGATAATTCCCTCAGGAGCTATTAATGCATATTTAGATAGCCTATCTGCTTCTTTGTTTAATTCACGGTAGATGTGGAAAAATTGTAAATCCTCGAAACTTCTTCTTAGCACCCTGAAACTTTGCTTCCAGCCTTCTATGGAGCTTACATGGAGCTCGCCTTTTAAATTTATCCAGTCTATGATCACCTTTGAGTCTCCCAGGATCTGTAATTTGTGGAGTGATAAAAGATTTGCAATATAGCGAGTTGTCTATGCCCCAATCAACTCTGCCTTAGTATTAGATCCTATGCCACAATTGAAATACCCTTTTTAATCCATCCTTGCAGATTCCCGAAGGATTCCTCCCTCTCCACTGCACGTGCCATCAAACTTGGCAGCACCATCAAAACTAGCCAGGGGATACTCTAAAGGGAGCATTAATCTGTTTGATTTGAGCGACAAAGAGACCTTCTTTTCCACCAGGGTAAGAAGAGCACCAAAATAAAATGTCACAATTTGAAGTATATACATCTAATCATGACTAAGATAAGACAAGTGAAGGTTATATAATTTTCTATGGTGATTTCAACTTTGCTATCAAACTAACATTTTAATATTTAATTTTAAAAAATACAATTACAAACTTTTTTTATAAAAATAAATAATAAAAATAATTCAAAACATGAATAAACATAAAGCCAATATCTTTACCATTTATTCTCATGCTATTTTGGATGATGTTTTTATTTTAAAAATGGTTTCTTAAATACCTTTTGCTTTGTAATATAATTTTAAGATTGTATCTTATTTTCCATTTAACATTGTACATAAAATGATATAATTATTAGTCATTGTTGAAGGATTGAGACTATAGTAATCATTTTTAGTGTTGATTGTTCTTTTCTTTTCGCGTTGACCAAAAATTTGTTGATGTTTTCCAAAGCTAAACTTTGCTGGGAGCGATTTAATTTTTTTGTTGCATTCTGATTGGTCATTGAAAACAACATCTTATTGTTGGGTTGGCGATGAGAATTGAATATGCAATTTAATTATGCAGATTTAGTGGATAGCTAGAAGGGCTGAATGTACGAATGAAAAATTTCCGAGACCGTCACGATTTAAGAAACTTGTTATGGTGTCAACTGGGAATTGGTGGCATTTAAGGCGGTGGGCCAAACAACATGCATATGTATTTACTATTCGGTAAATAGAATTATTTCATAATAAATACATATGGATCATTGTGCATGAATTGTTCATTAAATATAGTATGGTTCATAGATTTTGAAGGGATTTGTGTGCATTACGTGACATGATTCTGTGTGATATCTTTCACGGACTACAAGGAGCTTCGATTGAATTCTTTTGTTCAAGTTATGTTTTTCTATAAGAAAGGAAGGAGAGGTGGCTAAGAATTCATGTGTATCAAGTATATTTCTTCTACGCAGTTGGCCGCCATATTAATATATGTATTTTAGATAAGTGCAATTAATTTCCATAGTTGTTCTTTCATAGAGTTTTCTTTGTGCATAACACGATTAGGTATGTTATATTGCTGGTTTTTTTAGAAGGAAATCCGATCCAGGTGAATATCGGTGGCCAGTGACCTATTCCACTGACTCAAAGAATAGTTTTCCATTTTGGAAGTTTGTTATAGTTTTTCGGGTCCCAAACTTCTGGGGCCGTTTTGAGGCCCTAAATGACATGTTTTTGTACTTTTATAGGGGAAAGGGTTTCCAACAACATGCCTTAACCCCCAATGGAATTTATACTCCTCATCTAGACCTTTCCGACGAGGTATCGAATGCCCCAAACATAGATCGTATGCAAAAGTTACGCCCTAAGGAAGTTGATGTATCAACTACCCTCATCGAGGCCCACAAACCTTTTGGATTTCATCTCCCGAGGTTAGGGTTTTTTTATTTTCAAGGTTTTCTCATTTATGCTTTATTTTTTTTCATTTGACATGTTATAACACAAGTTTTAGGTTGGGCAAAGCCCGACACAACCACAAAAAGCATGTGCTAAAACTATGGGACACTACACCGAATGTCACCTCGATGTAGGTCCCGCACTTGGGGGGTTACTAAGGTCACTCCTGGGAGGTGATCGTAGAGACCCTAGGAGGAATGAGAAGGATGAAAGGAGGTGTAAGGACAAGTCCCCCGGAATTTCAAGTGATGGAAGAATATATTGGTTGAAAATGGTAAGTAAAGAGAGGTAAATGGATACTGAGTAAATAGATAGTTGTCGGTGCACCTGTACCTGCCTGAGACACAAGAAAAGACACTTTTCCAACCAAGTATAGTAATGGATTATAAATTTAAGCTTCCTATCCCTAAAATACAACAACATACAAGTTAGTAAATTAACAATAGATTACATCCAAATCAGCAAGTAAAAGGTCTATATTAGTTAGCAATGTCAGCAATAAAACTAGTAACCAATGTGGACCGGAAATAACACTTCAAGATTGAATAAAGATGGTTGTCATAAAAGTGAATTTATGCATAAGTATATCAGCCTTATGGCTGTAGAATTCAATGAAGTACAAAAAAAAATTTGACCATCAAAAAGTGTCAAAATCTAGCCCAATAAATGCACCTAGGTTAGTAGGTTAAACTAGCAAAGTTAGAGGGTTAGTCTAGGGTTAGTTTGTGAGATATTAGCAGTTAGGGTTATAGTTTAAAGCATCCCTAATGGTTGTATGTTATTTTTACTACAACAATAAGAATTTGCGGGAGAAAGAGGACTCCCTGAGGGAGGAAGGATCCCCAAGTCATCAATATCATTATCCAAAAGAAACTGTTAGGTATGTGTTATATTCTTTGCATGTGTGTGTGTGTGGGCGTGTCAGATACAACAACTGCATCTATTTTTAGTGGATTTGTAAATTAATCCTGGATTAAGGGATTAGGGTTTTGGTATCTACGAAATACCTAAAAACATTGTATATATTGTATGGCGAATGGTGAAATT
>ML788160.1:258513-270029 GCA_009831015.1 Picea engelmannii | reverse complement strand
ATTCATTGACAAAGTCTGTGAGCACAGAAAAGTTCTCCTGGTGTAGAGTAACAATGGGCATTGCTGCCCTAGATTGTTGACTATATAATCCCCTGGACCCCTGGATGCAAAGAAAACAACAAGTGGGAGAATGTTGGGTATGTTTTATATTCTTTTCATGTGTGTGTGTGTGGGCGCGTCAGATACGACAACTGTGTGTGATGATCCCTTCACCTAAAAACATTGTATATATTGTATGGCGAATGGTGAAATTCGATATAATGAAAATAAGAAAGGTTTTCCTGGTTGAGGGTTTCCGGTATAAAATCTCTATGTATGAGCCATTGATTAATTTATGTATTGCTTAAGAATCTATATGCATTGCTTTACTTCGCAGGTTTAAAACTTACAGAAACAACTTCAAAACTTGAAATTTGTAAATTTACCAAGGCAACAATTTATTTATCCCATGCAATAAGTAAAAGAATAGTTCCTTTAATAAAGGGTTAATGGAGTATAGATAATATGAAGAATCTAGATATGATACTTCCTTGAGGGTGTAAACCCTTTTACTCCCCAAGGCAAGCTTCTCTTAGCTAGGGTTTTAACTAGGAGGGTGTATGCAATTATACTCCTCTTAGTAAACCCTTATCAAGCAATATTACCTTAGCAATAAAATGGTGGAAACACAAGTAGGGGTGTATGCCCTTATAATACCTACTTGTATCAACCAAATAGAACCTTTAACTTGTACAAATGATATTACAATGAAATAAATGGCACCTTCAAGCATTAAAAGGCAAATAAAAGCTATACTAACCACCAAAAACGCAATGAAGAAAGCCTTCCAAGGATAGTGCACCATCTCGATCAACCATAACCAAGACACAACCATAAACAAAATCACAAGAGAGAGAACTAGCCAAAGAGAGAGAAAATTTCAGTCCAAGAGCCTCTCACAATGAAGAGTTATGTCTTATGAAAATGAGATCTTATGATCTCTATTTATACAAAATGTAGCTAACATAGTTTGTCCACATAATATTAGGGAAAACACAATATTAGGGGTCAACATCCCTAATCTTGCCCGTTTAAAAATATAATATTAAAATATTCTCTTTAATTTCACTTTTTCACAAAGAAAACCCTAAAACAAAGGTGATGTCATCCCTTGAAGGAGGACGTTTTGGAAAATTGAGAGAGTCATTGGAGATTGGCTACAAAGCAGGGCATCCAAAGGCCATGTGGCAATCATCCAAAGCCTCTCCACCTAAAAATGCCATGTGTCATGCTCTGATTCATCATGAACCACCATATGCCCCTCAAATATGACATCAAGCCCCTAGGGAGTGACGTTTTTCCCCTTCTGGGCAAGTCGTTTGGCATGAAAAGGGTGGGATATGTCTATCCAGCTATCTCCTAGGCCTCTGAAAGAATCTCTCTGTCATATGGCATGTGGGCCTATGTCATCCATCATGTGGGTTGTGTGCCCTCATGGAATCCCAAGCTAGGCTTATTCTTCCAAAACTGGCCACCAACTTGTACCTGCAAGATAAATGGATACGCCCTCCAAGGATCTCAAGTCAAAGAACCATGATCAGTGAATCAAGTCAATAAAAGATCCATTAAAGCATGTATACCAGGACTACATCATACAAACATGTGATTAATAAAATAGACGTTTTTCCAAGTTTGGTTGTGGGTGGTTTGGCATGGTACTTCTTTTCAATGGATAAAACCCCCTAAGTCTAGGAACAATCCTAGTTGAGTCATGTGAATGAAATGAAATGGATGGGGAAAGTACTCAATGGGCATGGGGTTCATCATATGCAAGGGTCCATTGTATCTCATTTATGGGTGCCTTTGTGGAGGGTGTGCCACATCTTCGTCCATAATGCATTTTTTCCAGGCCCATCAATTGCCTTTTATCTTTCTTTCTTTGTATTTTCTTTCAATATAGCATAGATCGATTTGGAGGCCACTTCCCTGGCATGGTGACCATATATCAACAATGTCACCCACATGTACTTTCACGAAAATGAGAAGGTTGGCTCATGATGAGACCCCCTTTCCCTCAACCATGCAACTGAGAGCCATTACCCTGGTGTGATGGCCAGAAATGGTAATGTCATACCATTAGATACACATGGACGTGGCAGGTTATCTCGTGATGAGACCCCTTATGCTCAACTGATCCTTTAAGCATTTTTATTTATTATTCTCATGGGGTCCTTATTTTTTTGCAGAGAAGCTTTTCATTGCTTTCTTGGGATCCCTTGGATGCAGAATTTGGAAGGTTCTTTCATTAGGATTTTATCTTTTTCCAGCTAACTCCCCTCTAGGCCTTCAATCCCTTCTTCCCATGAAATGAGGAATGGTCCCTTCTAGGTTCAATCTACCCCAAAATCCCAAGACATGATGTCATGAGGGGAAATAATAATGGAAAGTGGTAAGTATGGTCAGGAGTGGCACGATGACTCATCAAAGGAAGCTCCCAAAAACACCCCCATCCTAAGGGTGACCATCTACTTGAGTTCCCCAAGCCAACCACCATCATTTAAACAAGGTAAAAGGCATATTTTCCAAAGCAGATGTCTCATAATAAAAAATAACATCTGATATACAAGCTAGAATGCCTCAAATATTAAAATGATACCCACCATCAAACCTGACTTGTACCGCATGGAGAAATACCCAAGTGACATGTGGTGGCAAGTTGGTGCAGGTGATGACCAAGTTTTGAGTCACTGTGGTGGAGATATGAGTCTCTAGCTATGAAAAAGGATATTGTTGGTCATGTGGTCTCTCAGAACTCCATATCTGCAACCTGAGGGCCTCGAGAGATAATCTCCTTAGTTATCCACAAAATGGGGATAACATCTGGCTCATACTTGGGGAGATGTGCTTGTTGTTGAGTGCATGAGAACTACTACGTCTCTTGGTAGACATGTGCCTACAAGGAAACATCAAATTGTCAATTGCAGGATGGCCTACTAATCCTCGTTCTCATATGGTCATAATCAAAACCAACTAAGCTAGAAAAAGAAAATTTTGACAAAATTTCTAACTAAGTATACATATATGATGATGAAATCAATAATGCAAGTAGAGAAAAATGAAAAATCAATGCAACTAAACTGATATGATCAAACAAAATGAAAGATGAAAGAAGGCAAGATGACTTACCTACTTACCTGGGGTCTTGGGACCCTGAAGATCAAGTCTCGAAGGTGTCAGGTCAAATCGTACAACCAATGCAACCACCTGATCATTGGACGAAGACATTTCCCCTTGTGCTTAATCATGTGAAACAACATAGATAATTCCAACACATAGTAATCATGAGCATAAATAAACATATAATCAATCATGAAATAAAACTCATGGAGATGGGTGGGAGGGAGGAAATCCTGTTGAAAATAGAAACCGCAATCTCAATCATCCTGAAACTGATCTTGTTTGTAAGCATAGCCAGAAGCCTGATCTATACATCTTTGGAGTGGACTGGAATATGTAGATGATGGCTCATCTTCATCCTCATCAACACAATCACTACTCCCCAAAGACAGAGAAGATGTGAGATAACTCAAGAAGACCCCATGCTTCACCAAAGGCGAAGAAATGAGGTACAGGACGAGCTTAGGTCTAGAAGAAGAAAATAATTGCCTCTTCGTCTGTGAATCCTCGTGAGAATATCCAAGATAAAAAAACTTTCTCTTCTTAGAGTGAACCTATGATTTCCCCGAGATGGCTATGTCTTGGTACTCTTCCAAAATCAAGGGTGAAAATGTCTAAAAATCCTCATAGAAAAAATATGTATCCCCAAAAGGATATGAATCACCCTAAATATGTTGGGAAAATTCATTCTGAAATGGATCAAGAAAATCTGTGATCATGTCACCATCACCATCCCAAACATCTAAGTCATATATGCATTGAGAACAATCCTTTTTGGGGGGTTTCCCTCAACGTCGTAAGTGGGATCTCCGTCAAAGGTGAAAAGGATCATGTCCCATCCACATTTTCTAATCTGTATGAAAGTGTCAATATGTTGATAAATTGTATCTGAGTGCTCTTCTAGTGCTCCTTCACTTCCAGAATCATGTAACAGGCTATCATCAAGATCCTTGAAAGGGTCATAACTCATAGTTTTCTCTTCTTTATGCATAGGAGGAATAACGACTTGGATGTCTTCATCTAGGTCATTAAGTGAAAGCACTTCATCTTCATTAAATGCCTCCTCAGAATCTTCAACATGATAAGCTTCATCAAGATCTTCTTGGAATACTTCTTCATAAGCATGTTCTTCAAGCATCTCTTTTACTTGATTCATGATCCGGATTATTTTCGGCACGAAATGCGAGTGGAGATATAATAAAGAAATGCACAGCGATATCGCAGATATTCAATAAGATAACATAAATGTATCATAGATGCAACCATAAACACAGATATACATTAATACACGATTTCTATTAATGAAAGAAATGTACAGAGACTATAAAAATACAGAGCGAAAGACTGGCTAGAATGGTGGCAGCTTATCTCTGAGAAGAGATGTGACAGATACTCGCATTCACAAGAAGATGGTTACAATGAGGCTATGAAGGCATTTTTACAATAAACAGGAATGCAAAAAACCCTAGACATCCAAAAACCTAACCCTAGGAGATGAAGCGCCAAAAGTCACGTGGGCCCCGTTTGGGTAAGTGAGTACATCAACTTCCCGGGGTCGTAACTTTTGCATACGATATTTGTTTTAGGCATGTGATAGCTCATTGGAAAGGTATTGTCGAGGAGATTCATTTTGGGGGCTCAATAATGCTTCTAATATCATGGATAACCTCGATCTCGAAAAAAATTCATTTGATCCCTCAAAATGGCCCCAGAAGTTAAAAACTGCTAAAAATAGTAAATTGCCAAAATTACCAGAAAACTGTTTTGAGTCAGTCGGAAAAGGTGGGTGGCCACTGATATCCACCTAGATCAATCCTCCCTCCTTAGGAAGAAATGGTATCCATTTCTTTGAGTTCCCGGGGGAGAGGGAAAAGCGTTTGTTGAATCTGCATCTTGGTGAGCTGCTTGCCTTGCTGGAGACATTGCGCTGCTCAGTTTGTGGAAGTTTGTCACGAACCTGTTGAGGCTGAGTCCGTTCAAAAAGTCAGGCTACATGAGAGGACGATGTGCAGAAGGAATCTTTTAACTTTCCTGCAACCTTGTCGACTTGCTTCTGTTTGATAGAAGGTTTTTGGGGCGAGGCTGTAGTGGTTGCAGTGTCCTTCTGTTCTCCTTTTGAACAGATTGTGAAGAAGCTGAATTTTGCAGTATGAGATACTACCTTGCGACACTTTTTAGGTGGAACATTAGTTGGAACTACCTCTGGTATTCTGTAGAGATGACCCCCCAGAGAAACAATGACACTGCGGGGTTGAGACTCATAAACAACATGGTGCTTCCACATATATGGTTGGCCCAAGAGAACATCACAGACATCCAGTGGGGCAACATCACATAATACCTCATCCTTGAAGTGTTGTATTCCATATGAAAATCGACATTGTTGTTTGACACAGAGATCTCGTCCTTAGCGAAGCCACCCGATGTTGTATGGTTGTGGGTGTGGCGTTGTCAACAATCCCAGCTGTTTGACGACCTCTGCTGAGATGAGGTTCTTTTGGCTTCCACTATCAATAATAAAATGCAGTGGGGTCCCCTTCACCCACATCTGTGAATGAAAAAGGTGCTCCCCCTCTTCAGGATCTGTTGGTTCTTCTGGTTGAATTACTGTGGTCGCGACATTAGCAGTGGGGTCCGTGTCAATGATCTGTCCTTTACCATTATTTTCAGAATTAGATTTTGAATCAGGGTTTGGCTATGTGTCTTTGATCTCAGCCACCAATGACTATTTTGAGAGACATTCATCAGTGTTGTGCCAGGGGATTTTATGGAACTCGCACCATTTTTTGGTGTCCTTCTTTGTCTTCCCGTGACCCTTCTTTTCCTGTGTCTTGGACTGGTTTTCGAGAGACTATTTGTTAGGGCCATATTTATCATACTTCGGTTGTTGCGGATTTGTAGACCCGAACTCCCGTTTGTTCTGGTGCTTAAATTTCTACTCGATTTTAACAACATATTGATAAGCAACACCGAGTGATGAGATGTCTAGAAAATCCATTTTCGTCTGGATGTATCTGTGTAGAGCCCCACGGTATTTCAGAACCAAATGTCTCTTGGAGTATTTGATACCCAGCTTGGTGCGCAAGGTATGGAAGGTATTGGTGAACTCCAGAACTTATTGGCCCCTCTCTTGCTGCAGTGTGGTCCATCTCATGTACTGGTCCTCATAGTTGCCAACAGGGTAATATTGTTCCTTCAACACATCCACAAAAAAATCCCAAGTGGGATCGGCCCCGTATATTCCAGACTCCTCTGTGGAACTTTACTCCCAGTAAGTTTCCCATCAATGTTTGACATGAGGGAGATATTTAAGGAGTGCGAAGGTGATCTTTTCTTTGTCGGAAAAATTGTGAATAGAGAAATAACCTTCTAGCAGAGTTAACCATTTTTCTAGGGCTTATACATCTATCTGTCCTTCAAATACAGGAATATCAAAATTAACTTGTACCTTGAAAGGAAAGGTTCCTCCAAAGTGGTCACTTGATGAAGATGCACCTGCTGTTATCGGAAGGCATTGAAGGATGTGGGAAAAATTCTCCATCATTTCGTCCCTCTATCGCGTGAGAGCTTTCTCAAGCAACAGACTGATAGAATCAGTTGCTTTGTCATTTTTCTTTTCTTCTGTCATTGAGGGTTTCTTGGGTGTGCGAGAGCGATTGTATTCAAGAGAGACAAGCTCGAGACCCAACTTTCTATACTCGTACCTCGTCAGGGACATGCACTGAAAAAACGATCAAGAGCAGCGTGTGAAAGACTCGCTAGAATGGTGGCAGCTTCTCTCTGAGAAGAGATGTGACGGCTACTCGCATTCACAAGAATATGGTTACAATGAGGCTCTGAAGGAATTTTTACAATAAAAAGGAATGCCAAAAACCCTAGACATCCGAAAACCTAACCCTAGGATATGAAGCGCCAAAAGTCATGTGGGCCCCATTTGGGTAAGTGAGTACATCAACTTCTCGGGGTCGTAACTTTTGCATACGATCTTCGTTTTAGGCATGTGATAGCTCGTTGGAAAGGTATTATTGAGGATATTCATTTTGGGGGCTCAATCATGCCTTCAACTATCATTGAGAACCTTGATCTCTAAAAACCTTCATTTGAGCCCTCAAAATGGCCCCGTAAGTTAAAAACTGCTAAAAATAGTAAATTGCCAAAATTGCCAGAAAATTGTTTTGAGCTAGTCAGAAAAGGTGGGTGGCCACCGATATCCACCTAGATCAATTCATCATCTCTTCAATGAATTCATTAGCATATTTTTCCCTTTCCATCTGTAAAATTTCCTTCCATGAGGGATGAAGGGGTCTTGATTGATTCCAAGGTGCCATAGTCCCATCGAATAGAATAACACCTCAAAGGATTTTCCGGGGGAGAGAAAGGCTTATCAAAGGAAGAAAGAGGAGAGTAGGGGAAAGGTAAGTAATGGAAAGGTGGGTTCAGGAAATGGTGGAGTCTCCAGACACACATTGAATAAGGTTTGTCAAAGGAAAATGGGTAAGTTCTTGGAGTGGAGTCGCTAGGCAAGCTCGGGGTGAAGGATTTGGGAAAGAGACTTTCCAAAAGTGTCATTTTAGGGCATGAAGAAGATTCAAAATCCTTCCCGCCAACGATGCCAAAATGTTATAGCACAAGTTATAGGTTGGGCATATCCCAACCCAACCACAAAAAGCATGTGCTACAACTATGGGACACTACACCCAATGTCACCTCGATGTAGGTCTTGCACTTGGGGGGTGACTAAGGTCAATCATGGGAGAAGATACTGGAGACCCTAGGGGGAATGAGAGGGATGAAGGGAGGTGTAATGAGAAGTCCCTTGCACGGTCAAGTGATATAAGAATATATTGGTTGAAAATGGTAAGTAAAGAGAGGTAAATGGATACCGAGTAAATAGATAGTTTTCGGTGCACATGTACCTGCCCGAGACACAAGAAAAGACACTTTTCCAACCAAGTATAGTAATGGATAAGAAAGTTAATATTTTTATCCCTAAATCAGCAATAGATTACATCCAAATCAGTAATAGATTACATCCAAATCAACAAGTAAAAGGTCTATATTAGTTAGCAATGTCAGCAATAAAACTAGTAACCAATGTGGACCGAAAATAACACTTCAGGATTGAATAAAGATGGTTGTCATAAAAGTAAATTTCTGCAGCGGTATATAATCCTTATGTCTGTAGAATTCAATGAAGTACAACAGAAAATCTGACCATCAAAAAGTGCCAAAATCTATCCCAATAGATGCACCTAGGCTAGTAAGTTAAACTAGCAAAGTTAGAGGGTTAGTATAGGGTTAGTTTGTGAGATATTAGTGGTTAGGGTTAGAGTTTAAAGCATCCCTAATTGTGGTAGGTTAGTTTTACTACAGAAATAAGAAATTTTGGGAGAAAGACCATGCCCTAAGGGAGGAAGGATCCCTAAGGCATTGAGATCATTATCCAAAAGAGACAACTTCAAAACTTGAAATTTGTACGTTTACCAAGGTAACAATTTATTTCTTCCATGCAATAAGTAAATGACTAGTTCCTTTAAGAAAGGGTTAATGGAGTCAAGAGAATATGAAGAATCTATATAGGCTACTTCCTTGGGGGTGTAAACCCTTTTACTCCCCAAGGAAAGCTTCTCTTAGCTAGGGTTTTAACTAGGATGGTGTATGCAATTATATTCCTCTTAGTAAACCCTTATGAATCAATATTCCCTTATCAATAAAATGGTGGAAAAACAAGTAGGGGTGTATGACCTTATACTCCCTACTTGGCTCAAGAAAATAGAACCTTTAACTTGTACAAATGCTAATACAATGAAATAAATGGCACCTTCAAGCATTAAAAGAAAAATAAAAGCTAGACTAACCACCAAAAAAGAAATGAAGAAAACCTTCCAAGGCCAGTGCACCATCTCCATCAACCATAACCAAGACATAGCCATAAACAAAAGAACAAGAGAGAGAACTTTCCAAAGAGAGAAAAAATTTCAGTCCAAGAGCCTCTCACAATGGAGAGTTATGTCTTATGAAAATGAGATCTTATGATCTCTATTTATACAAACTATGTTAGCTACATTTTATATACAATTTAAAAAGAACGACATATGCAAAGGCACACTAGTACATTTCATAGAAACATCTAGGTGTCAATTTAAAAATAGTATAGAATATATTCTATGTGCTACGCGTTCACGTGTATGTTGTTGCAACTAGGAGAAGTTCGAAAAGCCAGGGAAGTATTAGTATTGGTGAATCGCAAACACACTCTCAACAATAGAGTCACAAGTAAATTCATATAAGCTATTTTCTATTTGCACATTGCGATGACATGGTCAACTAATAGCAACAGGTACTTATGCAATTTGCAAATTGCTATATTCATTTCAGGTGAGATAGGTATACCTGGAATTGAAGCAATCATCATTGGGGAGTCAAGTGTGATAGGGACAGGTAAAGCAAATATCCATGCACAACAAGACCAAGTAAAACCTGGTATGTATATAAAAGTGTGCATTTTGAAACTGAGCAAGAAATACATTGAAATTGTTTTTCACATTGCTTATTTTATGCAATTCCCAACAATTCTGCAACTTCGAACATTGTGTCAATAGAAGACTTGAACAGTCGCAGAACTGGAGAGGTATTCATTCGTGACGTGGTGGTTTTTTACACCAAATATTTAGATAAAGCGAATAGAACATGCAAAATATCGTGTGCTAACATGATAGATGCAAATGACATGATGACAATTACATTGATTGTTCTTTCACACCTCATTGAAATACATGAGCAAAAGATTGTTCCCGGAGCTAGAATATCTATTAAAAATTTCAAATTTCTACCAAAAATTAGCTATGATAGTGGTGATTATGATCGTTTTATATCCATAGTTGAATCAAGTTTCATCGAGACAGTGTCTCCAACGTGCAAAGAATACAATTTCATACCAGACACAACATTCAAGAAATTTGCAAGTAATACAAACATGTATCCCATAGGCACTATTGAAGTTGTCGTGACGCTGGCTAGGAAAGTTGGATTATAGTACAAATTGCATATAAAATATGGAAACGCAGAGGATGACAAAGCAATGGTATGTTTTTCCATTGTCAATTGTTTTTTGTTTATATGCTACTATATGTTAGGTGTGGCTATATGACAACTACAATATTTTATGTATTGGTTGCAACTGTTCGAGACATATGGACATTTCTTCACTTCACTAGAACAACAATTGCAAACATGGAAATTTTCCATTTTTCTATTTAAAAATATAACGAAGAGGAGAGATGCAAAAGAAAAGGTAATGTGCACAACATAGACGACATTTATAACATAACTTACAATTGAAGTTGTCAAAGTTCTGAAAAAACTAAGTAGGTCGACAATTGTTGTAAGTATAAATTGACATCTCTATCTACAAATGTTGTGTACAAGACTATTTGAACACACACACAAACACATAAGATAAATTATTAAACTATGTACTGTATAAATAGGTCGAGGGAACAATGATAGCAACAAATGCATATTCAACTCCATTTGAACCTGTTTGTGCAATTTGTAACTCTCCTGCAAGCGCATATGATTTGATAAAAAATGCAATGTTTGACTATGTAAGATGCAATCAGAGGTGCCCTTTTGTATATAAACATTGCTTGAGTTTTTTTATACATACAATTGAAAACAATAATGTGTAATGTCCCTTTCCAAATAGGAGCTCCATAAAAGGAGGCTTAATGGTCTAAACCACCCCGTTAGACTATAGCTAGGGCCAAAGAGGGGTAAACAGGGTTACTAGAGGTCACTCTAGTCACAGGTGTTATATTCAGAAAGTGACATTGAGCTAACAAGGGCTAACAGGGCTTTTAAGTCATTATGAGCTAAAAATAGAAGTCAACAGTGAATTAGGGTTTCAACAGTGATTTAGGGTTTCAACATGATTTAGGGTTTTGGAAAGCTATAAAGGAAGGGTCAGCAACCTAATTCATCATTATGCAGATTATGATTTGTCATTGAGGAGAAGAGGCGCATCTCAGGAGATATAGTTCAGTGTATTCCAGGAGGAAGACACCAGTTAGCTGATTTTGGTGTTGAAAGACACATCCTAGTCACCGGGAAGATCATCCAGGTCTTCCATCATTCTTCATTGATTCTGCAGTGCTCCCATATTCCGAGTATTATCTTTTAGTTTCTTATTTGTATTCCGACTAAGATCCTTTTATATTTTGATCTAGACGAGTGTTGTTATTTTAGTCATCCGCAGTTGCTTATGTTCCGGCTAAGATCCTTTGTATGTTTATCTAGTCGAGTATTGTCAGTTATTCAGCCGCATTTGTCCATTTTGTAATCCACAGAGATATCATAAT
>ML788160.1:243680-253752 GCA_009831015.1 Picea engelmannii | reverse complement strand
TTGGAGTTAGTTCTGGAGGAGGTTTTGGAGTTCCAGGAGCGGAAACTAAGGAGCAGGGTCATCATAGAGTGTTTGATCAGATGGAGAGGGATTCCAGTAGAGGATGCTACTTGGGAGAGCGAGCAGGTGTTGCAGCACCCTGGACTGGTATTGCTTGAGGACAAACAATTTCGGGAAGGGAGGAATGTAATGTCCCTTTCCAAATAGGAGCTCCAGAAAAGGAGGCTTAATGGTCTAAACCACCTCGTTAGACTATAGCCAGGGCCAAAGAGGGGTAAACAGGGTTACTAGAGGTCACTCTAGTCACAGGTGTTATATTTGGAAAGTGACATTGAGCTAACAAGGGTTAACAAAGCTTTTAAGTCATTATGAGCTAAAAATAGAAGTCAACATTGAATTAGGGTTTCAACAGTGATTTAGGGTTTCAACATGATTTAGGGTTTTGGAAAGCTATAAAGGAAGGGTCAGCGACCTAATTCATCATTATGCAGATTATGATTTGTCATTGAGGAGAAGAGGCGCATCTCAGGAGAGATAGTTCAATGTATTCCAGGAGGAAGACACCAGTTGGTTGATTTCGGTGTTGAAAGACACACCCTAGTCACCGGGAAGATCATCCAGGTCTTCCATCATTCTTCATTGATTCTGCAGTGCTCCCATATTCCGAGTATTATCTTTTAGTTGCTTATTTGTATTCCGGCTAAGATCCTTTTATCTTTTGATCTAGTCGAGTGTTGTTATTTTAGTCAGCTGCAGTTGCTTATTTTCCAGCTAAGATCCTTTGTATGTTGATCTAGTCGAGTATTGTCAGTTATTCAGCCACATTCGACCATTTTGTAATCCACAGAGATATCATAATACAAACTTTCAGTCCTTTGTCGCATTTATTATTTGTATGATCATTTATATGCTGTAAACCTTTGATCCTACAGACACATTAGCAACGTTTCCCAGACTAGCCAAGTCAGGAACATTACATAATGTGCAATGCATTTCTAGGGAACCTATACTGTAGGAACTACTTCCTGGCCTAACAAAAATGCAATATGAAATGTATTTGCAAAAGAAACCCAACACAATTTATATGCTATGCAATTTTCGAGTACATGGAAAATTCACATTGAACGAAGACAGTGGCGTGCTACATGTGGGGTAGAGATTGGATGAGTACAATGTCATCCTACATGTGCAATGACTTCTATCTATTGCTTCTCAATTTATTTGTGCATATACTATAACTATGATCTAGTTATTATTTTTTATACTGGCGAAAATGTCGATGCACAATATCATATACATTGTATATACATATTTCCTATGTACTTATTGAATGCCACATATAACGTATGCATTGATTCAAATGTATTTGGTTGACACTATCATTATTGTAGTATTGTTATGTTTCATTCTTTGCAATTCAATTATGTCAAAATTTTGATGGAGATTGGACACAAGATGGAGATTGGACATTATTGGTCATGTTACATTGCAAAATTGATATATTTTTACAAGATCTATATTGCAATTGGAACAAGTTTTGTTATTTGATGCTTCGAGTATTGTCGTTTATATAGAATTTGTAAGAAAACCTTCATATCTTTAGCGAATTTGATGTTGTTTACATATGCAATATGCATCTCTGCTATCAGTGTCAGAAATTGCTTTCGCAATGTGGTTGTGCAAGAAATCACAATCACATTTGTTCTTCTTACATGTATTGATGTGCATATGTATATTGTCTTGCTTGTTTGAATATAATTTTTTATCGTTTAATATGGTGCAACAAACAATAGAACATGTGATAAAGGTTTTGCATAAAAAAAAACTTAGGCATTTTGATGCTTGTTTGTGGATAATAGCATGCCATGCAATGATCCATGTAGTTTCAGTTGATTTAAGCAACTTGTCCTGAATGAATCTTGTTTCTATCTACATGGTGTCTATGATAAATATGTCATACACAAACACTAAGAACAATGTTCTAATTGACCTATATATAGAATCAAATGCAATCAAACTTAATTAAAAAAAAAAACATTGTTATACTACTGCATTAAACAAGATATTTTTGTTATTCTGCAACACATATGTCCATATTCATATGGAATTTAAATAGAAAACATGAAACTTGCTAAACTGCAGACGTTTAAAATAATATATATATATGTGTGTATGTGTGTGTGTGTGTGTGTGTGTGGCACAAATTGTCCACAACTTTGTTGCAACTATAAACAACCAACAATTATAATATAGATTATTATGGTCGACATTATGGTGAACTGTAAATGTACATATACAAGTAATCAATTAAAATGAAATTTCCACTGGGTTCAGTGGATCACAAATAGATTTCATTTTGCAGGTATGTGAACTATTAGGAGTGCGGTAATGTGGAAGTGCGGGATCGAAGTGCAATGAATTTTTTGATTTCTTTGCATGGTTCCTATGAAACAGAATGAATGTCCTATTTGTGGGGATACACATCTGTAGAACACGATATAGCTGAGCATATGGATGCACAGAATCTAGCAGTGTCCCAGTGTGCATATGCACATTGTGACCAGAGAAGTTACACATAATTTGGACTCTTGCAAGTGCTTGATACATCTATACAAATTACAATGGTGCTCAATGATTTTATAATCTATCGTTAATGTCAAATACCTAATCTATTTATCCACTACATTATAAACTTATATCTTGTACATAAATACCTAGCTACCTCCTTTTTCTTTGTGACCATCATTCCCAAGACTCCATTAGTGCTCTTCAACTTGAGTATGTCTAGATAAATTTAACAATGTTATAGACTGACTAGATCTCCTTGTTTACAAAGGTTCATCTTCACTATACATGCCTAGTTTGATAACCCTAAGGTTTGATACATTAAAAAAGAGATTAAATTTATGGATATTGTCTTTATTTCACTAAACTCCATTGCATGACTAGTTTCCCTTCCCTGAATATGGTTCCTCTTCAAACTAGAGGTGCTTGAAAAAATAGGGGTTGTTGTACAGTCAATTATCCTTGTTGTATTGGGGGTGCCTCTATTTCTTTCATTGGAAACCTTAAAGCATTTCCAATACATAATTGGGGACTCACACTTCAACAACTACCACAGACTCATATATATTGTATATGTATCATGCTGCAAGTCTACCGTATATCCCCACACTGTATCTATGCTACAATGTGCAATGTGTTTCTACTTATGTGTGGAAACTTTTGCATATATATATATCCCCACACCATATGGTTTCATATTCATACATCAAATGTGCAGACGCTTTTGCTTTAATGATTTCTCCTTACCTCCGCACAGGTGTAGCCCCACATAGGTATGGTATTATTTATTAATGTGCAATGCACAATATGCAATTTATGATTTATTAAACAATTAATTAATTATTAACTACTTAATATTATTTATTATTTATTTAATATTAAATAATTATTTAAGTATTAACTATTTAATACTAAATGATTAATTAATTATTTAATATTGCAATGTGCAGTGTGTTGTTTATTGTGTGTAGAGACTTCTGCACTTCTTATGTGTAGAGACTTTTCCACGGGTAGATCGTCGAACAACATGGCTATGTACCCATACATTGTATGTGTGAAGACTTAAACTATGGAAAAAAGAGATAATTTTTTTATCAACTCAAAAACTAATCACGTGTAAAGACTTTTGATTAGACTGTTTGTCCACACCTCCGCATAGGTATATCTGTTACTGTTAGTGATGCATATACAAGTAAAAATAACTATTTATTCATTATTAAAGAATGAATTGTTTAATATTATTTATTAATTAGTTATTAATAATGCCAATATGTTATGGCTCCGTACCCAGACAAAATTCTCCTCACATAACAATGCAAAAGTATCTTCACATAGACAGTTGCGCATTGCACATAATTAATAAATAAATAAATATTTAATATTAAATAAATAAAAAATAATATTAAATAATTAATAAATAATATTAAATAATTAATAAACATGTGCAGAGATATTGAAAAATAATCAAAGAAAAAGTCTGTGCACATACCATATACGTGTGGACCCATGTTGTGCGCGAATATACTTGTAAAAAAGTCTTTGCACATAAGCAACAACGCATTGGACATTGCAATGAATATGTGTGAAGAATTTTGTTGAAACTGGCTAATTTGCACCCTAACCCAATCATTTATGACACCCTTATTTGTGTCAATTTGCAAAAACAAATAGAAGTTATTTATCACTTGTGCGACGTAAATTTGTCATTTTTCTATGAGTTTTCTAGTGGTCTCTATTCAAGGCTACCCGTAATATGTAAGTAACTTACATGTAGAAAATATGTTTTAGTAAAAGCGTGAGAACCATACCTGTCACAAATACCGTCGTTTGTAAACACAATAGTTTCACAACAAATATTCTAACAAGCCACATAATTTGCACTATAGCCAAAGCATTTATGGCAGTGTGGTTTGCTCCAATTTGGAAAGAAAGAAGGGAAAGTAGGCAATAGACTGCAGTGCAAAACTCTAGATGCAAATCTTGTGTCAAATTATTTTGTCAACCCAATATCTATTTAGAATTCCTTAGTCAAAAGCCTTTTTACTTAGCCATTTTCGAAATTGTGTGAAGACCCTTGTTATGGCAATGTCTCCACCTTTAGCTTACGTGTATCTTCTGCATAGACATATAGTCCACATAGATCTTTAAAATTTTATTAAATTTTTTAATATAGTCCTATACAAATAATTAAAAGATTGATAATTATTTATTAATCTAATAAAAGTTTATTGTTAGTACCTGCTGAGAAATTTTATTATAGATCATCAACATAAACATATTCTTCGCACACATATAGCTTCTATAATTACGCACATGTATATCACTTCGAAGCTAACACTCATTCTAATAGTTACCAATGTTATGGATAATAGAGTATTATTATGCATATGCATATTGTTAACAAAATGATTTTTACATGTTAAAAATCAGAGTTAATTATAAATTTAATAAAAGATAAATATGCATCTCCAGCACAAACATATAGTTGGGACATATATAGATTTCGCAC
Source organism: Picea engelmannii (assembly GCA_009831015.1). Taxonomy (NCBI): domain Eukaryota; kingdom Viridiplantae; phylum Streptophyta; class Pinopsida; order Pinales; family Pinaceae; genus Picea; species Picea engelmannii. The sequence continues at coordinate 248,678 of ML788160.1, read as the reverse complement.
CTATGCACAAGTATATTCACGCATAGAAAACACTTAGTAAATAAAACACATAAAAGATAATGTAGTGATTTGCTACGTGATTGAAATTAGTGTAAATGATAGAAATTGTGGCTAAGGTTTATAACATAGTATTTGATAATGATATATGTTAGTTGGTATAAAAACAATTCTCAAAACAAATTTACATAGTACTATACATATAATTAAAAAGAATAATAATTATTTATTAATTTAATAAAAAGTTAAAATTATTAAGTTAATGAACCTTAATTATACATCTTCAACACAACAAACGCTTAGTAAATAGAACACAATTATTCGGGACCAGTACATTTAAATTCACTTGATCCATACATGTACATGCATGCATTACAACCATCGGCCACAACTTCATAACTAAATTTCTTATTAAATTCTCGTACATCCAATCGTTCCAACCATCGGTTACAACTAGATAATTAAATTGTATGTTAAATTTCCGTTATCGACATTGCAATGAGATCTTGTTTTATTATTATAGTTGGTATTTATTTATATTTTATGTTTTTTATTATTACCTATATTAATGAAAACATTTTTAAAATATATATAATCGTATTTTGTAGCTAGGATAACATCAAAGAGAATTATATGTAATCATATTATATGACTAGCATAACAGTATTCTTGGTTCAGTTATATAATTATTATATTTATTAAAATTCTCAAACGACATGTAACGATATCTTGCGACTTCCAACGTAACATTATTAATATTAATAATTAAGTTATATAATAAATAAATGAAAAACAATTATCTCTTGTGCCTCTGAGCATAGGATTATTCTGAACGACCAATCAAAACACAGACCAAAATAATGCATGGCTTGGAGAAAAGTTGAACTATGTAAAAAACCTATAAATTTTTGGTCGAGGCACTTTGCATTTGCATTTGTTGCACGCCCCTTTTTTTTTCAATGTACCTAATTTTCTCAATAAGGAAGTGATTTATTGCAACTTGATTTGTTTGGATTTTCAATGTGATAGAAGCTATTCAAGGGAAGTGGCAAGTGAATGTCAAGTTTGGCATAAACCAATTGGACTCCCATAACGTATTGTTCGTACATTTCACATATAGAAAAGTAGAATGAAGAAAAGACAAGTATAGCAGTTAAGAAAATAAACCACCAATTTTCTTTGCATAGGGTATTCATCACATCTCCCAACAACAATATTGTTTCATACACAATTTGAACAACATCCACATGCATGGTCTCTTTCCAAATTTGAACAATATGACATGGACATCTACTTTGTCCACAGTGTTAAATGACCAAAAGTCTAGATCGATAGTTTTTATTAAAACTGCAAATACCAACGATCCAATGCATATATGCAGAATACTTCACTATTCGTGCACTACGTATATAGTTAATGCAAAGGACTCTAGAAATCATCAATAATAATTACATTGAGAATGTTTTTTGATAATGAGATTTCTGAAACATAGTGCATTGCCATAAAAATTTCAAATAGCATTTGCACAGGCATCACAGTTAGAAGGAAATAGTGTCTCACCCAGTCTGAGGATGACGCACTATTGCATTTGCAATTGTTTGGCACCATGAATTCTGAGAAGCAACCTAATTTGCACGACAATCAATCCATTTATGGCACATAGATTTGGTCGGATTTGCAAAAAAATGGAGGCTATTAAGCAACTGTGTGAAGTAAATGTCCATTTTGCAACATGGATTATGAAAATAAATTTGATTCGCATGGTAACCAAGCAATTTATGGTAGTTATATTTGGTCAAATCCACGAAAAAATGGAGGCTATTAATAAACTATGCGAAGTAAATGTCACGGAATTCTATGAGATGTATAATGCCTTGTATTATTCACTTTGCCTAGCAGTAAGAAAGTAACGTGTGAAAAGTGCATGTTACTAAATATGCCCTATGCAGTTGGCCTTTAAAGCAATGTGACCTTCACAATGGTTCACCTATTTCAAAGTACATTTAAAGAAGCAAATGTATAGAAGATACAATCTATAGAGGGGCGATAGAAAAACTTAGTTACTAAAGTTAAAGAATATGACATGAACGTTAACTTCGTAGAAACTGTCATGTGACAATAACTATAAATTGATAACTGGTATCGAAGTTGTGGACATCTACCATCCAAACCATGTACTAATTGAAGATGTAGGCACATCCCAAAATCTCGCTACCAAATGCCTCTTTAGTTAATGATTTTCCACCTTGCACAAATTCTTTTGCTACTATCTTATATTTGCATATGGAACATGCATATGTTGCGCAATTGATGACCTCTGTACATATTATACCTTTCCAGCACCAATTCTAGAAATCGATGTAACTTGCAATAAAACAAAATATTTTATGACAAGTTGATTTGCATCGATTTAGGATGAAATTGTGGTAATCATGGATAATGCAAAGTAAATGTCGCACTTTTCTATTGATCTGGATTATTTGGAGCACGAAATGAGAGCGAAGATATAATAAATAAATATACCGAGATATTGCAAGAGATACAATAATGTAACATAGATATATCATATATATAACAAGAGGCACATATATACAGTAATACACAATTTCTATTAATGAGTGAAACGTATAGAACTGTAAAATTACAGAGTGAAAGACTCGCTAGAATGGTGGCAACTTATCTCTGAGAAGAGATGTTATGGCTACACTCATTCGAAAGAAGATGAGTACAATGAGGCTCGAAAGGCCTTTTTGACATAAATGGAAAAACCCTAAACATACAAAAACCTAGCCCCCAGAAGATGAAAATCCAAAAGGTTTGCAACCCCAATGTGGAGATGAAGTGCATAAAGTCATGTGGGACCCAATGGGGTAATTTCATACAACAAATTCTTGGGGTCATAACGTTTGCATTCGATCTATGTTTTAGGCACATGATAGCCTATTGGAAAGGTATATTCGAGGACTACACATTATGTCGTCACACTTTGACTCTATTTATAGTGTGACTGTGGTGAGCTCCAAAAACGTTGTTTAGGGCCTCAAAATGGCCCCAGAATTTTAGGACTTGACAATCTAGGAAATAACTGTGAATGATGAAAACTACATGTGAGCCAGTTGGAATAGGTGGGTGGCTATTGATATCCATCTGGATCAATCCTCCCCCCTTAGGAATCAATAGTCTCCATTGCGTTGAGTTCTTGTGGGATATGGGAAAGCATTTGTTGAATCTAAACCTTGCTAAGTTATTTGCCTTGCTGGAGACGTTGCACTAGTTGGCTTGTGGAAGGTTGTCATGAATATGATATTGGAGGGGTTGGACATTTTTAACCAGTTTGATTGCATGAGATGACTATGTGCAGAAGGAATATTTGTTCTTTGCTTCAATTTTACCGACCTGTTTCTGCTGGATAGAGGGGGATTGAATTGAGGTCGTAGTGGTCATAGTGTCTTTATGTTTGTTTCCTACCTGAATCGCGAAGAATCTAAACTTTGTCGTATGAGAGAAAAATTTGTTGTATTTTTGTGTCAAAACAATATTCAAACTACCTCTGGTATCCTGTAGAGATTATCCGCCAGAGTAACAATGACACTACGGAGTCAAGACTCATAAACAACATGGCACTTCCACATATATGGCTGGCCCAAAAGAACATCACAGACATCTATCAGGGAAACACCACACAATACCTCATGGTTACATGTGTGGTGTTGTTGAAAATTCCAATTCTTTGACAACCTTTGCTGAGATGAGGTTCTTTTGGTTTCTGTTATCAATGATTAAATGCAACGGGATCCCCTTCACCCACATCCGTAAATGGAAGAGGCACTCCCCTTCTTCAATATATGTTGGTTCTTCTAGTTGGATTGTTGTGGTTGCGATAGTGGCAGTGGGGTCTGTGTCGATGATCTGCCTCCTTCCATTATTTTCTTAGTTAGATTCTAAATTTGGGTTCGGATATTTTTCTTTGATCTCGACCACCAATGATTGTTTTGAGCGACATTCATCGGTGTTGTGTCAGGGGAATTTGTGGAAATCACACCACTTTACAGTGTCATTCTTTGTCTTTCCCTTTCCCTTCTTTTCATGTGGCTTGGACTAGTTTTTGGGAGGCTATTTATTAGGGTCATATTTATCATACGTGGTTGTTGTAGATTTGCAGACCTGAACTCTCATTTGTTCTAGTGCTTAAATTTCTTCTCAATTTTGACAACATATCGATAAGTAGCTCCCAGCGATGAGATGTCCAGAAACTCCATTTCAGTATGGATGTACCTGTGTAGATCCCCACAGTATTTCAGAACCAAAATTCGCTCAGAATATTTGATACCAAACTTGGTGTGCAAAGTATGGAAGGTATTGGTGAACTATGATACTACTTGGGCTCTCTCTTGACGCATCACGGTCCATCTCATGTACTGGTCTTCATAGTTTCCAACATGGTAATATTGTTCCTTGACGACATCTACGAAAGATTCCCAAGTGGGTTCAACCTCGAACATTTGAGACTCCTCTATGGAAATTTTCTCATAGTAAGTTTCCCACCAATGTTTGACATGGGAGAGAGAGCCTTAAGGAGCGTGAAGGTTATCTTTTCCCTGTCGAAAAAATTGTGCACAAAGAAATAACATTCTATTAGATTTAACCATTTTTCCAGAGCATCTGCATCTATCTAACCTTCAAATACAGGAATATCAAAATTAACTTGTACCTTGAAAGGAGTGGTTCCTCCAAAGTGCCTGCTTGATGAAGACACATATGATTTTATCGACAGGCATTGAAGGATTTGGGAAAAATTCTCCATCATTTTGTCCCTTTGTTGAGTGAGAGCTTGCTCCAACAACAAATTAATAAAATCTTCTACTCTGTGTTTCTCTTTACTTCTACCATGGAGGTTTTCTTTGGCATGTAAGAGAAATTATCATCAAGAGAGAAAAGATTGATACCCAACTTTCTATACTCGAACCTCATCGAGGACATGCATTAAAAAACAATAAAGAG
>ML788160.1:212141-242856 GCA_009831015.1 Picea engelmannii | reverse complement strand
CTTTAAAGCAAATGGGCCTTGGTAATCTATTATTTCAAATATTCTCATATATCAGGCCGATCTAAAAAACAATGAAATGGAAAATAGAAAGAGAATCGATCCATTTTGCGGTGATACTGTCAATTCACTTGCTAAAGAGAACAAGAATTTCCATTGGTCTATGTCCTATGAATGGTTCTTGAGAAATATTGTCGAAGAAAAGAAAATAGACAAACTCTAGATCGCAAGTCTTGTCAATGTCGACTGTGTACCTATGTTTTTCAACTACAAGTAACTCATATACCGGTGTGCTCGAATATTCGATAGCAGGACAAGAATATTTAAGTTGGTAGCAAAAGGAAAGAATTTAGTGTTGCTAACTCCGACGTTCTTCAACATAATGCTTCGACTTACTACTGCAAATAAACCTTTCAAGATTGCGGAAACAGACACGTTCCTAGCATCTCATGCAGGTGGTGCCAATATGTTGGGAGAATTATGCTACCGTCTACAAATATACCGAAGGAGCTTTCAATAATTCACATAACTTTTCTACAAGAGCCATACTAGGACTTTTCATGGCCATTTGGGCGTGTAGTTGGTCATCAGTCCACTTCACACATACCCAGGTCAGCATTATATGCACTTTAATTTACATTCTAGAAATATGTCATGTTTGATTGGGCATAGTTAATATCAAATGAAATTTGTTCTCAGTTGGGCAATTACTTAAGTGTTCAAAGTTTTTATATGGATACATATCTAGTTTTCGCAATTGCTTATTGTAATGTATTTGAGAGTCTCTCTGTTAAAGAAAATGTAGATACACAGAATAAACCAGTCTAATTCTGGCACCCTGTACTATCTAAACATAAAGAAAGATATATTTTTTGCATTGTTCAAGATATTTTTGGTAAACAATTCAGACACATGTTGGTTGGGACAGAGCCTAGGAGAATAACTCATGAGGCTGAGCAATTTTTGAACGGAAAACCATACATACATCTGGTTGTATGGTTTCCAATAAAATCCCCTTCTACCTCCTACATTTGTATGTCATAGATATTTTTTCATAGAATTTTGTTGCTAGTATAAAACTTGGTGCATTACATTTGACAGGACAAGAATAAAATAGTTCATTTCATTGCCTTTTCAAGTAGGGGACACAAGGGTCAAGAATATAGCCCATCTTAAAGAGGTCTCATAAATACTTATTGCATTTGATCTAAAGGAAGAAAAACCTCTAAGTTGTTTTGACCCCCAAGGTCTGTTTTCCAAACACTTAAAATTCATAAGGTATAGTAATATGTTCACAAAATTTGACAAGGAAACCAGTGAAAATTGTTGTTTAAAAAAGGAGATTAGTGGATGCAACGAGGACTTGGAAACAAAATAATATCAAATACAAAAATAAAAGAAAGACAAGACAAAGGGGAAAAAGCAGCACCAATTTTCGGTCTCCTTCCAATCCCTAGACATGTAAGATCTCCTCCTTTAGAAAAAGAACACAATAGGACAATGTAAATAGAGAAGAGAGTAATGACGTGTGTATTGGAGGTGATTGCAGAGATAAGCCATGCCATGCCAATATTGAACACACACATCTAGTGTCACGACCGAAAAGGAAACGCACGCCAAACATAGACAATTCCCAAGATTCAAGAGACCCAGGATGTCCAGAAAGTCCAGGAGGTGTCGATGATATGCAGATCCACAGTAGAGAGCTACTCAGATGGGTAGCCCAAATAATTTCATAAATCGAGCATCTTGCACAAGAGCTCGCCAGAGAAGAACCGACGGTGTTTGAACAACATTCCTTGACGCTGCACAATACTCAATACCACAAAAATCAAAGAAAATTGTGGATAGAGAAGGTGAGTGTTAAAAAAATAAATTTTGTTCACCGCTCAACTAATGACCTAGATGTTTCAGGAATTGGACCATCTGTGCTCATGGAACTACATCAATGCACAAGATATGCCCTCCATTATTCCATTTCCAATAAGGAGTTACACATTATTAGATTTAAGAAGAGAATAAGTGAGCTTGAGGATGCACTGAATCCAAAGCCAATGTTTGTAAATCCATTGGCCATACTACTAGCAGAAAATGCTCTTCCAAGCACTCCCGGAACCTCAAATCCAATCACAAAATCCCTTCAATTTCCTAATGGATTCAGACATTATGTTACTGAAAACATTAACATAATATTGAACATAATAAGAGAGGCACGGGAAGTCAGTATCACTCTACGTAATCTTTGAAAAAGGATTACAAATTTTACTGACCATTTGCAAAAATATTTGCAGCATGATCAAGCGTATTATCAAAATGAGGTAAGTACTTTCATCGCACAATTCACTAGTATGAATGAGTATCAAAGAAGCCAGAAACGATTGTCCTTAGAAGAAAGAATAAAGATGATAAAGGCAGGTTGGGAAGCACAAATAGATGTCCTAGAAGGTGCAATAGCCGCTTGTGAAAAGATCCATGAAAGAAGAGAAAATGCTACTTTAAAAGAAATTGTTACTATTAAGGAACTGCATGTCCCATATCTTATTAATAATTCATACATAATCACAAAAGAAGAGATTGATAGTAAGCTGGCCACAATGAAAATCACATTGGGTAATGAATTCGACAGTCTCATTCAATTTGATGATGAGGAACTGAAACAGTGGCTTGTTACATTTGGAAATAACAATGAATACCATTTGTCAGCTATCGGCCAAGTACAACTGGAATGCAAAGAAGTAGAGGAGCATATTTTCTCTCTTCGGGTGAAGCAAGAATTAACCATCGGACCAATGATAATATTTATTGATAGTTCGATCAAGAACATCATGGAACAAATTGTCATCTCAGAATAAGCACCAGAAACAGTTCAACATTAGGCTCACTAAACAATTCCTATAAATCCACATGCATATGTACAACAAACAAATCAAAACAATGGAAAAATATCTTCCTGGTTAGTAATCGAACAAGCATTTCATCTGCTTTTGCTCTTGTTTTGTTTCATCACTTTGTAATGTGCCAAAATTTCCTCTTGTATGCTTTGTAAAAACCTAACAGTCATTTCTAACTATGTGTCTTTCTTTGTTCCAACTCTTTCTTCTATTTTATGGTCCGCGAGAGCCCCAATCCTAGTCTGTTTGGACAAATTCCTTGACTTTTTACAGATCTTATTTAAAAGACAGTTGTATATTTTTTGAACTTGGCCAATAATTGTTTTGGCATTTACATAGATTATTGAAAAAACAACTCTATATTTTTTTTACCTTGGAAAGTATTGTTTTCGCAAAAGTAGCTACTGATTTTTCATAATTGTGTTGTTAGACAGAATTTCTAAACCTGTATTCACAATATCATTTTTCAATGAAACATCATGTTCTATGCATATGTAGCCATTGACTATCGTTCCATCAACTGATCTTTTGAGCTCTATGTTATCTTGGGTAAATTTGGTATAATATTGTATATACTCTATAAAATAGTGTGAGGTTGTTTCTCAGACCTTTCATTGCTTGTTCTGGATATATTTATTTGATATGTACTTCATTGCTATCAATTTAATAGATGTTTAAGTTTCTTTATATATATTATCTTTTATCCACTTGTCAATATTTTTAACTGATATGTGTTTTATTACTGGCAATTTAACCGACACTTAACTTTCTTTATATATATTATCTTTTATCTTATTTGTATTATAGTTTAACCAACGTCGTGCATTGTCAAGTATTTTTTTAATTATGAACATGATAAGAATATATGGTTCTGGACTTTATTGTTTTAAGTTCAAAGTCTTTATCAATTTTCAATGAAATAACTTCTTCTATGCATATGTTGCAATGGACTTCCATTCCACGGAATCATATTTTGGCATCTAAGCAATGATCAACAAATTTTGTATCATATTGTAAGACCTAAATAACATAATGCTAGGTCATTTCTCATAACTTTCATTCCTTATCATGTTTACTTAACAGAGTGGCTCCATTGTCAAGTTTTGTTTTAATTCTGACCATGATCATAATTTTTAGTTTTGGATTTAATTGTTTTAAGTTCGAAGTTTCATACATTTTTTGCTTTTGGACTATCCATTTCTTCCACTATATGCAGATGGTCTTGTTTGGGATTTGGTGAAAGAGACAGGTATACCAGTAACCATATTGTCATGATATACTATTATCAATTTTAGAATTGTGAACATTGAACCTTTGTCGTTGGGGCAACTCTACCCTATTTTCTTTCCGCAAAACCTAAGTTGTGTACAGTTTACATTGTTTCCTGCACATTGTAACATCCACACACTTTGCTTTGCTTCCTCAAAAACACCACTTCGATACAATTTACATTTCTTCATCTATATCTTTAGCTCTAAATACTTCCTTATACTAAGTTCCATGACATATGTTTTTAATTGTTTTTTATAATAAACATTGTTAGTTGACATAGATTTAATTCAACAATATTTTTTAAGTTAAACATATGTATAGAAGCATTTTGAATATGTTAGTTGTACGTTGCATATGTTGTTCAGACACCAAAATCATATGGTTGTGCGAATGATATGTGTGTGTTGGAGATATATCTCTGCCCAAGGTATATATGTCGAACACTTTGCTTGTTTACAATGTTTTCTTCGAAATTGAACCATTTACCTTTTTTCCTACCTTTTACAAAATTTTATGCAAAATGTTCTCGTTGCAAAGACTTCAAAATGTTTAAAAATGAAATTTTCATAACTCAGTCAATTATCAAACAAATTATATTGCTGGTGAGAATCTGTGTGATGGAACCAACGCATGTGCAGAATTACAAAGTGAAGGAGTGCAGGAGGATGATTGTTATGAATTATTTGTACAAGGGTTCAAATTACACTAGAGATGGACTGTGCGGACGTGCGGAAGATATATTTGTGTAGATGATGTGTTTGTGTGCAACAAATATATGTCACGTAGATTAAATATGTTTAACAATATTTTTTTAGTTAGGCATATGCATAAAAGCATTATGTAAACTATTAATAATGCGAAGTTGGGAAGTGTAGTGGTGCAATACGATGAGTGACATCAATTATCAGAACAATGCCTTTGATTAGACTAAGTCTTCATTGTTCGAACGATATGCATGTGCAGACATGTAAGGCATTGTTGGCAGCAATAATATAATCTCTGTTTTTACAGGCTGCCTACACAGGGTCTTTAAATTCTCGTTACTCGTTACAAACTTTCTCATTAAACGACACTTGTCACTGGTCCTTTTCTACATGCCTGCTTTTCGATTTTTTGTTTTCATGACTGTAAGCATGAAAACTCACAGCTAGAATTCATACTTGATTTCATTCTTTTTGATTAAAGGGTTAATGTTCATATGGTCTATTGTCGAATTGTCGTATTGAACATGGTTGCTTTCCTGGTTATAATCCCTTGGTCTTAAACACACCTTGGTTACATGATGTATAAGACCTCCACTCATTTATCATTCGACTAATGTCAATGGGGTTTTGATTTATAAAAAAATTTGGTTCAATTGTTTATTTGATACATTAATCTTGGTGGGCTAGTCGTGGATATGCATACTATTGTTTTCAACTGTTATGATCATTGTGCGTACCATTGTGCCAAGGTTTCATTCCAAGTACAGCGTGGTATTATAGTTTTGCATGGCCTTGATCTACACGACCTCTCTCGCACGCATGGTAATTAACGCTCCTGCCTACCATTTCGAGCTGTCTTTGCATTGCATTGAGGAAACTCGGGGCGATGGCTATGTGTTTATTCTATCAAACCCTACCTCTGAATCCCGTGTTGATTCCCTGTTGATAGCCATGGCTCCTGTGGTGAGGATTGAGCTCAACAACATCCAGACATTGTTATCATTTGACAATGCTAGAGATGACTTAGAAAGGAACGATTGGCGTATGTTTGTTGAAAAGTTTGAGGGTTTTAACCTAAGAGTTTCTCAAGAATTCGTGTTGACATTCGACGGTTGTAGAGAAAAAATAGGAGACGTCCAACTTGAGTTAAATGAAGATTTTATAAGCCAAGCCACCGGTCTACCAGCTGTGGGACAAAAATGGTTCAAAAACTCAAAGGTTGAGGAGGTTCCCTGGTCATTGTTGTTCACCTCAAGAATAATTACCAGTTGCGACTGAGGTATGCTTGTCTTAGCTTTAAAACCTAGATGGCATGATCTGTTAGCTATTGTGAAACAGTTCGTTACCTGTGAGGGGAGATATGGGTTGGTTTTCTTGTATCACTTGCGATTGCTCATGAGTTTTATCGATTTCCCCCTGAACATGCCCTATTTTCTCCTTCGAAGTCTATACAAAATGGCAAAGCGGTTTAAAAGGCAGAAGTCTGATTCTAGTCTATTCCACCATTGTTTAATCAAGATTATCATTATACATCAGTTGAAATTAAACAATGATTGTTGGGATGTTTTTCTGTTAAGAAATGGTTTTGGTAGCAGTGAGTTGGGACAGGTTGACAAGCTTGTCGTCATTGAAACCCTCTTGAAGCCTACCATCTCTCCTCCTTCGCTCTTGCCCTGTGATCCTATTTATAATTTGGAACCCTCGACCTATCCTGACACTACCCAACCCGACACTCTACCAGATTCGTATCCTAAGGGTGGTGTTAAGACTGTTAAAAAATCCGCAAGGAAAAAGTGTAAAAGGCAACGTTGATATCAATTATAAGGGTAAAAGGGTTGCTCGTTGGGTTTCACGATGTGCCCGAAATAAACCCAAGCCCTGTGCAGACCAAAACGCAATTGTGTTAAGTGAGGATTCCGATTCAAAAATTGTAAGATTCCTGGCCGAAGAGTATCCATATTCATATGGACTTTGCTCGGATAAACCCTTCGATTATGTTACAAACCTTCCACCGTGTCTAAAGGACAATCCTGATTTCCCTGGAATCAAACTCAGTAATGAACCTACAATTCAAATGGAAAATTCCCCACCTGTTAATACTATCACTGCTAATACATAGTCTATTCAGCCGCAATGTAATGAATGTCGATCATGGATCGATAGGTATTACAAAGACGTGCCTTTACTTCAGTCTCGGATTAAATCCTTGGAAGACCAGGTGAATTTGCTAACGAAGGAGAATAAAAGACTTCAATCTGTAGCTCAAACCAAAGACAAACACCAAAAAACCACAGGGTCTGTTGTTTTTAAGAACGTGGAAGCAGCGACTGCAATAGTAAATTCAAAGATTGCTTGATTAAGTCGAATCCCTTAATTTGAGGTATGATTTTTTAAAATAAGTTTAGGATGATTTTGTCTTTTTCAAATCAGGATACATGATTTGTTTGCACAGATTACCTTTAGTTTGTTTTGATTGATTCAATAAAATATGATTCTAGTTATAATTATAACTAGCTACAGAATCGTGAGATTATGTAGCTAGTTAGAAAAATTCGAATTACTTGTTTTGATAACTAAAAATACGTCTGAAATCTTTTATTCTTATGTGTTTTCAGGAACCTATGATTTCTAAGGAGATTTGAAGCACTGTTGGCATCTCTCAACATACTATCTTTATGTTTTTTAGAATAGGCTGCTAGTTTTTGGTATCAAGTAGAATCTGGGAGGTTGCAGTCCCCACATTTTTTGGAACAAATTAGATGTTATCAACAGGAAACGTTTTGTTCATGTAACCTATATAAATGTGTTGTTTTGTAAACAAAGATCATGACTGCTTGGAGGCAAAAAACTATGGATTTATGATTGACAGACTTGAATAGAAGATGATATTTTCACAACTTTAGCTTCTATATATCGTGTTTTTATTCAAGTTATGATCATTTCAATTTGTAATTAGATTGTGACTACTTTAGATATCATGGTTTATTACAGATTGATGTGATGAAATTTATATGATATCCATGTTTTATGTCCCATATATTACATACAGTAATTGCTCTGTTCAAATTTGAGATTAGAAGATTCATCTTCTTTATTCATTGAACATTTATACACAAACTTTCACAGGAGGATTTATCTCAATGTGACCATTTGTGAAATTATAAAATTGTTGTTACTACATCTCTTATATGTTCTGTCATTCGCCTTCAATCATTACTGCTTCGCCTTTACGAGAAGCATTTCTAAGATCTGTTGCGGTTTACCTCATCAAACAACGAAATTGGATAATGTACACAGGACGAAAAGGAGATGCGATTACAGGTTAGTTTGCTAGTTTTATTTGATTAGTTTAATTAATATAGAATTTTTTTGTAATCTAAACACATTTTATTGTTCAATCTCCGTTTTCAATTAGACAGATTGCTATTTCATTTCTTGTTTATAAACGTTATAAAAAATAAAAAATAAAAAAAATAAAAAAAGACTGAATGATAGTTTTGCTGTCATTAAATAAATCAATCCATATTCGATTTTYGCAGATTTAGATTAAAATTTGCATTCTGTAAATGTTATACATATATCARAGATATAATCATTTGGATATATTGTACATATAATAAGTAGAGCTATTTTATAAATATTAGTTAGTAAACTGTAAGTATATTTTAGATTTGTATATAGTTTTCAGCGAGTGTTTTTCATTAAGTTATTTTCTTTAGTTTTGTTTTTTTCACTTTCTTAGGACTTAGATCGGCCAACGGAGCCGCTAAACCCGTCGGAGTGGATTAATCCAAATAGCTTGGGTTAAGTAGACAACCCCGGACYGGATTCACTCCTCTAGTTGACGAGCGGTCAATTTCACCCGTCAACAGGCATATGCCTTTATCTCCACAATTTTAACATGCACATACTTTGAATAGAAGCATTTTATGTGAGATTTKYTGAAAGAGTCAAGTATACCATTAACCAAATTGTCATAGGAACCTTTGTTGTTAGGGAAACTTTATCGTATTTTCTTTCTGCAAAACCTAAGTTGTGCACACTTTACATTGTTTCTCGCACATCTTAACATCCACACACTTTTCTTTGTTTCCTCCATAGCTCCACTTCGATACATGTTTCATTTCTTTCTCTGTATCTTTAGCTATAAATACTTCATTTTAGTAAGTTATATGGCAAATGTTTTCAATTTTTTTTTCTAATATACATTGTTAGTTGAAATCAATTCAATTCAACAGTTTTTATTAAGTCAAACATATTCATAGAAGCATTTTGATTATATTAGGTGTACATCGCATATGTCGTGCAGACACCCATAACATATGGTTGTGCGGACGATTTGTGTGTGCAGAAGATATATCTATGCCCGAGATATATATGTTGAACACTTCACTTATTTGCAATGTTTTCTTCGACATTGAACAATTTAAAAATGTTTAAAAATGAAATTGGCATAAATGATTCGGTTATCAAACAAGTTACATTGCTAGTGAGACTATGTGCGATGGAGCTGATGGAAGTGTAAGAGTGCATGATGATGATTGTTATGAATTATCCGCACAAGACTAATTACACTAGAGTTTGTCTATGTTGACGTGTAGAGGATATATCTGTGCAAACGATGTGTATGTGCGCAACAAATAAATCTGTAGTAGATTAATATGTTTAACAATATTTTTTTGTTAGGCATATGCATAAAATCATTTTGTAAACTATTAAAACTGTGAAGTTTCAAAGTGGAATAGTGTGGGATGATGATTGATATCAATTATCCACACAAGGCTTCAGATTAGACTTTACATTATTTCTCGCACATCGTAACATCCACACACTTTGCTTTGTTGTCTCCACAACTCCACTTTGATACATGTTACATTGCTTCCTCTTTATCTTTGGCTCTAAATACTTCCTTTTAGTAAGTTCTATGACATATTTTATTAGTTGTTTTTTCTAATATACATTGTTAGTTGAAATAAATTTAGTTCAATGGTATTTATCAAGTTAAACATATGCATAGAAGCATTTTGATTCTCTCAGTTGTACACCGCATATGTTTTGCGAACGCCCATAACATATGGTTGTTCGGACGACTTGTGTGAGTCGAAGATATATCTCTGCCCAAGATATATATGTCGAACACTTCATTTATTTACAATGTTTTCTTCAACATTGAATAATAAAAAAACATGGATGATTTTAGGGGCTAAATTTCGCTCATGGGCTAATTTTTCATGGTTTTCCCAAAAACGAGATTCACTATTTTAAAAATGATTCACCCAAATTCTATAGGATAAAATTATTTTACCTTAAAAATCGCCAAAATTTTATAAAAACCATATAAAATCCTTATAAATTTGAATATTTTTACAAAAATATCGCCAAACATTTATAGTTGGCATATGAAGGATTAGTAATATTCGCCAAGGTTTCTACATTTTAAAACAAATTTCCATCCTTAAAATCATCCTTGTCTAAAAATGTTTAAAAACAAAATTAGCATAAATGACTCGGTTATCAAGCAAATTACATTGTTCGTGAGAATTTGTGCGTTGGAACCAATGGACGTGCAGAGTTTCCAAGTGCGGGAGTGCAAGGCAATGATTGCTATGAATTATCTGCACAAGACTTCAAATTACACTACATCTTGCATGTACATACATGCAGAGGATATACCTGTGTGGACGATGTGTCTGTGCGCAACAAATAAGTCTCTAGTAGATAAATATGTTCAACGGTATTTTTTTTGTTAGGCATATGCATAAAACATTTTGTGAACTACACATCTAACAACTTACCTTTTTGTTTGTTTTTACAAAGTTTTATGCTAAGTGTTTTTACTGCAAATACTTTACATTGCTTCCCACATATGCTAACCTCCTCATTCAACATTTCATTTATTCACTAACTTTTCTTCCACATTAAACAATTTTTTTTTTTTTGCTTATCATTTTAGAGTTCTATACTAATTGTTTTTACTATAGCATAAACAATAACACTTTTTTTATTATTATTATGTGAATTATCTTTTGACAAAGACAATTCATTATCCATACTTCTAATTATATTAAGTTTATTGTTCAACAAATATTGTCCACTCAACAACATATATTTAACAATTGAGAGACTATGCTCCCATGCACCCAATGCTATTAATATTTTAATAATAAAAAGATTTACTTTTGATTCATTTATGGACACTTTCAAACCTTACATTGTATAGAAAATGTCATAATTTATTATAATAATCATAATTGCATCAAATTGAAATAATATAATTTGTTATTAATATATTTATAATAATAAAATTTACCTTCTATTAATTTATATAGAGTGTGGCAAACCCTAACTTCAAATTGATATGAAATAAATTCATTTTATAATACACGAAAAGTGACGCATAAGGTTTATTATTTTCCAAAGTATTTTAAATGGGTTTATTATTTTTCATGGTTTTCTTTATAATGGATTTGTTTTCGAATAAAGAAGCTAAGTTTTGACAAATCAAGATACTATTAATAATAGGATCATAAGATGTACTCATTATTATTATTATTTTAGAATCACAAGAAGATCTTCCTTAATCACTATCCCTATGACAATAGGACCCACATAAGGATAATTAAAAATTGGAATATAATTAATAAATATAAGTATTAATAACCATTGCCATTATTATTATTATTTTAGAATCACATGAAGATCTTCTTTAATCACTATCCCTATGAATATTCCATAAGGACAATAGGACCCACATAAGCTTGGTTTGGATAACTTGATACATCCAACCAAAGAAAAAATTAGATGTTTGTCATACAATCCCAAATACGCTTTCTTCATTATAAGAGTTTGGCATTGCAACTACGTGGTTGGTGGTTGAATTTATAATTGTTTTTTTTTTAAGTAAAGAAAAATGTATTTTATAATTTAAAGTAGATGAGATATATTATATGTGATCATGAGTGACTAATATTATTAAATTTAAATAGAAAAATAAAATTGATATTTGATATTTATTATTATGATGATGATGATGATTAACGTTTACTATATCGAATTGGTTTATCGGATTTTAAGAGGGTAAGCGATTACTTGCGATTTTTAGAATTTTGTTTCTGTGTTTGCAAAGCATTAAGAGAATGTTTCTGAGATCACCATACGTTTGTTGAGTTAAGAGGTTAGGAAGGTTGGTAGTGTGACAAATATTTTGAAAATGAGATCTAATATGGGTATAGGTTAGACAATATAAGAGAAAGTGATTTTCATCTTCAGCCTTCTGAGTGTCACAAAGGTGAGACACTCTGTCATCTCATGGCGTTTTAGGAATTGACCAATGCCAAGTTTCATTATGGAGCTCGTGAGAATTTGTTTTTATCTTAGCAATGCCTATTTTTTTCTTTACACTTGGCAAAACAGATAGATAAATTTGATCTTCTAGATTAGGGTTGATTACATCCTTATAATACCTTAATTTTATTTTCTCCTCTAACTCTTTATCACACCACATTTTCTCCTTAAAATTTTGATTTGACAATTTTTTTAATAGTATCTTTATTCTACAAAATGGTGTCTTCCATCATTCCCCAATAACTTAGCCAAGACTGGGCATCTTTATGCCATCCTTGCTTAAGTCGAAGGTGGTTACAACTCGATTTTGAAGCAATTTCAGGAAGCCTTTTGTCTTCCATGTTGTTTAACTTGTTCTTATACATTAGGTATCTAGTCATAGCCATTCTCTCAATGGGGGAGAGGCTTGTTTCTAAGAGGAGGATGGGATAGGGCGTATTTCCTTTAATTTTGAGATTATAGGTTATAAAATTATTTTTTTATTTTCTCTATCTTTCTCTAGGATTTATGAGAGATACTACAGCCCAAGATATCACATCCATAAAAAATAACAGGTGTAACAAGAGTCTCAAAGAGGAGTTTCTTTTTATCCCAACTCCAAAGATCAATTGATTTACAATTGTTTTCAAGCCCATAATAAGCTTTCCATCCCCCAATAATCCTTTTCTCAATACTATAATTCCAATTGAGCTTGTGGTGAATATCAATTCCAAGATATTTGTATGAAGTTACTTCCTCCAAGTTGTTGTTGTCATATACGAAGGTATCATAAGTGATCTTATTGGATTTAATAATCATGACCTTAGTCTTATCAATATTAACAGTCATACCCATATTGGAGCAAAAAACCTTGAGGATTCTTAGTTGGTTTTCAGGATCATGGGGACTCTTTTCCATAAGAACGATCTCATCAACATAAAGAAGAAGACTGATGACTATACAAGTGAGAGTAGGGCCGACACAACCTGTTTTTTCCAAGCAATCTTCTAACTTGTCAATATATATGCCAAAAATGGTAGGGGACAATGGACAACTTTGTTTGACTCCAATATTGTTGTTAATCTCTTTTGACCAACCCTCGGTGTTTTTAAACTTAGCAACAACGTTCTCATACATCCGTATTGCAACATCCCTCAACTCGAGAGGCACGTTTATCTCTTCCAACCTATTCCAAAGGTTTTTCCTAGGAACCATGTCAAAAAAAATTCTAAAGTCAACTAAAAAGATTGGTTTTAGTATTATGGAACTCCTCTACAATGATCCTAAAGGTAAATAGATGGTCCACGGTTGAATGATATCTCCTAAACCCGGCCTGGCCTTTAGCTTTTTTACCGTGATTTTCTAGCCAAAGGCTAATATTCTTTTCCAAAATAATTCCATTAAGCTTGGGTAAAATCGGGCTAATCATAATGGTCCTATAATTAGAGGGAATTTTTCTATCCCCATTTTTAAAAATAGGAACAATGAGGCTTTGTGTCCAGGGTTTAGGGAAGCCATGTTTGACTGTTAAATTGAATAGCTTGTGTATGTGAGGGATAAGGATAGGCCCTACGATTTTAAAATTTTCATCTTGGTAGCCTTCAATGTCCTTAGCTTTCCCATTTGCAAGCCGCTTAACCTTGAACTCTATGTCATCTAAAGAAAAAATGTCTTCCTTTGTAGGGACAATACGAATGGTGTCCATGGAATTAGGGAACTCGTAAATACTTTTAAGGTAGGAATTTCAGTCCCTTAAGGGAATCCTATTATTTTCTCTAGTATTGCGGTTTAGAATTTGGCTCCAGAACTTCTTAGGATCCAACTTATATAGTTGTGAAAGATTCTCTTGCATTTTATTGATATAATACCTTTTTTCCTTTTAATTAGGGATTTGTACGTATTGATCTTATCAAGTTTAAGGACTCATTAGAAGCATCCATAATGGATTTCCTAGCAATTTTACATTCTTTATCATACCAAGGGTTGGTTGTTCTATTATTCTTTTTATAGGACACCTCGAAAGAGAACTTGTTAATAGAAGTGGAAAGGGTAGTTGTAAAATTATGATAGAGTTCTTCAATGTTGTCTTTATAAGTTAGGAGATTTAATTTACTATTTAAATCCTTTAAGAAAAGGTCAATTTTACTTTTTTCAAAGCGCAAATTCCTTTGATTATCAGAATTATCTTCAATGGCGCTCTTGTGCATGGAAAAGTTTAGAGTTAGCGTTAAAGGTTTATGATCAGAGTTGGGCTCATGATCATTTAAAAGGTCAAAAGTTGTTATTTGGTTGGAAACAAGGATATCATATATCACATAATCTATGATAGTACTACCTAGCCCATAAATACAAGTCATATGGTTGGAGTTTGGCCACTTCATTACTCCATTGCAAATTATTAGGTCTCGAGAGTTGCAGATCTTGACCAACTCGGTACCAAACAAATTCTCAATTAGGTCTTCAAAGCTTCTTTTGTAGCTATTAGATAAAACAAGGTTCTTGTCTAGCCATAAAGGATTATGGTTGGAATCAGTACTTAAAAGAGTAGCTTGTTTAGTTGCGGTCCTAGCATTAAAGTCTCCTAGCATGAGGATATTACCTTCATTTTTCAAACTATATATATCTTGTTCTAAATTATTATAAGGACAATTGTTATCTTGATTTTTTTTCTTATAAAAAATAGAATTAATAGGTGCAAACTAACAAATTTCTATATACATCTTCTTAGCATTGGTGTCTGAAATTTCTATCCAAATGTACTAATTGAGAGGGTCAATCTTATGAAGTTGAATGTGAGGATAAATGCTCTTTATAATATAACAATCTATGCCTCCTATTCCTCTACAGTGGGATTTTTTTTCCATGCCGACCACAAGACAAATCCTTCTATGTTAAGGACCTTAGACACCTCATGCTCCCAAGTTTCAACTAGACAAATAAAATCCATATCACTCGAGATCTAACTTATCATAGGACCTTTGCGCCATGGAAAGCCATGATAGTTCCAAAAAAGGATCCCGAGTGTCCCAAATTCCTATATATTATTATCCTTCTCGTCTCTATCCCTAACAATAGCTTTTCAATTTCTAAATATTTCATATTTTCCTTCTTTCCTGGCTTCTTTTACCTTTTGAACTTCCTTCCTTAATTCAACTTGGTCTTCGGGAATGAGGCCTTCATTTGTAAATATTCTTGACCCTTTTAAGCTCGGAGATTTATTGAGTATGCTATATTTATGGTCATTACAACTTACTTTGACACGGATCAACCTATCTTTGTGATCAATTATTTTTCCTAGCCTCTTATCTTCTATGAGGTAAGTTGTATCAATTTGTGATTTATTATTTAATTCTTCTTTTACTATGTCTAGCATATCCTCCTCTTCTTGTTCTTTTATACCAAAAATTATGAGGTTCAAGGCTCTTTTGTTACACTCATGGTCCAGTTCGATTAGCTTATTCATTTTCTCTTTGATGGGTTTGATATCCATTTTTTTCCATATTGCTGAGGGTCAAATTGTTGGTTAGTTTTTCTTCTAGCTCTTTAATCTTATCTCTCAAACTGTGATTTTCTTCAACCTCTCCTTCTTGGGTTGATTTTTTTTGTTTTCCATTTCTTGAATCCTATCCTTCATTGTCTGCAATTCACTCTTGAACTCTAAGAATCTATCCTCTATTTGAGTTTGAATGGTATCTTTGAAGAGTCTAATGTTTTTTATCAATCATTACCTCTAGCTCTATTTGGAGTTTTACGTCTCTTTCTTCACTCATTTTTTCTAATGATTATAGCTCTATTTGGATTTTGGCATCTCTCTCTTCTCTCCTTTTTTTTACTGATTCCATATAATCGTAAAGGATATCTAGGGTGATTTTGGGGGGGCGCCCCCTGTTAGGCTGAGTTTTTGGAATAGGTGGTGAAGTGCTCATATTGAAAAGAAGAGAAAAAATGTAACAATTATTATTTTGGATTGACTTTAAAAATGTAAAATAATTTTTTTGATTGATAATAATGATATTAATTATTATCTCTCAAATCAACTTATGAAACTTATATATATATATAAAGTGACTCACCTCATTTCACATGTCCATGTGCTCAACTGGTTGAAGAAGGCAAAAATAATTTACAAACACGGGCCGAAGTGGAATTAAAAAAGCATTATTCACGTTCAAAACCGCAGATATATAATGTTAGAAATAAAATATCTCATTCAAAACCGCAGAGAAGTATTATTCTCGTTAAAAAACACACAAATATAATGTTAAAAATAAAAAATTTCCTTCAAACTCGCAGAGAAGTATTATTTCGTTCAAAACCCCAAAGATATAATGTACATATTAGTAAAAGTTGAGAGATTATTAAGAATGTTACTAAAATAGGTGTTACCAAAAAACCTAACATTCTTAAACAATTGTATAGTGTCTTGTGCAAATAGACCTTGATTTAAACTAGAAATTTGTTGATTTTAAAGGCAAACTAGTTTAGTATAGGAGATCTCTAATTGCAGTAAGCAAAGTCTGAACCGAGATGTGTCAAATTTGAATCACATTGGGATTTTCAACAAGATTCTACAATAATTGACAAGATCCTATACTTTGCAATGTACTTGGACGCCATTAAAAACCAACGAACGATAATATAACAACCAATCAATACTCAAGTTTAAGACAATCCTGATTACCGCCTCTAACAATACAAATCAATGAAGGAAAACAGTTGAGGTCTACCATATCATTGCAAAACTATGAAATTATGCCATGCAAATACTGATAACAATGACACATCTTCACGTGGATTTTATGGACCCAATTCAACAAAATAATACCAATAGTTTAATGGCAAAGTCTGAACCAAGATGTGTCTGCACTATGATCTTGTAACAAGATTCTACAGTAACCAAGGAAGTTGAGGTGTTTCATTGTAGAGAAAAAATGTTGTGTCACCTTTTTCAATACCACATTCACGACACATCATAATGCACTGACATCAAACTACCTATTACCAACCAAAAACAATCACTGGAATTATTATTAAAAAAATTAATGCGGATGCCAATACAATACATGTCTATTTTAAGGTTTTTTATTTTTATTTTTTATTAATTTATTTTTTAAATGTCATGTCCAAGTAAGAGAATTTAGTCACATCGATAGTTTCCACCAATGAAAAATAAGAAATAATCAATTTCAAAATTTCACAATTATTTTTTTATTTTCCAAAAAATCAATTTAATATATAAATTATGTGGAACATTATCAAAACTTTAGAAATTTAGAAAAAAAAAAAAAACAGTTAAAGTCAATGACCTTTGAATTGTGACAAATCACTATATAACCTACCAGAAGCAAGTATTGAAAAGAAAAAAAAATCAACATAATAATAGAGAAAACACACACACACACACATATATGTATACAACCTGAGTGGGCCTAATGGTTAAGAATGTGTGCTTCCTCCTAAGAGGCCACAAGTTCAAATCCAAAAGGGGGTAGGGTATGTATACCTCCGTAGACTTTACCAGTCAAATCGCTAGGCGGAGGGGGTCTCATACACCAATTTGGTGTCTGGCTTGGTCATGACCTTAAAAATAGATTATTATTGTTGTTGTTGTTGTTGTTGTTGTTATATATAAAGAATAATAAATATAAAATTTGTTCCCCGGATGGGGTGACACATGGGCCACATGGGCCACACACGTCATTGGATGGGGTGATCACGAGGGCAGTTAAAGCCTCTCACTGCCACCCTCCCTCCCTATCCAGTCGTGATGGTTCTCATGCATAAACGTCAAGCCTTAGTGTGCCAGGCCTTAATGGAAGCATGGGCTCGACTCCTCAGCTTCAGTACAATCTTTGATATTTCCATCACACCAGCACTAGTGGCTACCAAAGCCATCAATGCCTCTGCCCTCCTGGTCTTTTCATTGTGCGAGAAGTGTTATATGGGGCGTTTGAGCCCAAAGCCCATCATTATTTTGTTGATCCTGCTCTGAGACTCAGCCTGCTCAGACGATTTTTATGCTCGCCTGGTGCCCTGCGTAGCCATGCCATGAGAACGAGGCAAGCCTCGTCAAGGGACAACCTACTATAGCAGATTTGGATGACACAATTGCCCGGGGCCTGCCTCTCGATCTCTCACGCTAGGCGAACACCACCCGAGATCTTCGGGGCAGAATTGGTTTGTGTAAGCCCCTTCAAAGCCTTGGCCTCACCATGACCAGGGACTTACCTTTCGAGCTCCAGTTCCAGACGAGGACCATTCGGGTCTCTCTAGGCTAAATTGGTTCGCGTAGGCTCATCAACAACCACATCCTCCCAGTACTGAGAGTCTCCAAGGTGGTTGCCCAATGGAAGAAGAATTTTCGCCCAATTGGGAGGAATTCTTGCCTTTCCTTCCTTCGACCGTCCTGGAGAGCCAACCTACCAGCTGCACCACCAGTCCATTTCAGGAGTCAGTTGCTACGAGATGCATAGTGGAAGAAGAATCCTTACCTCTGGAGGACCACTCGGGGTGCAATTCCACTGCCTCCATGGAAGAAGACCCTGTCACAGACTCTGTTGTTGGATTTAACTATGTCGTTGCCACCTTGGAGGAAAACCAGGCTCAAGCGAACCATAGTCACCCAACTCTAGACTCCTATAGACTCACGAACAACCACCTGGTTTTAATATTTGAAATGAGGAGGGATTTGGTTGAGCAGCAACACCGCCAAAGTTTCTTCAACAAATGCATAGATGCCCTGTATGATTCCCTGTCAAGCGAGCATGAGAAGAGCCACGTCTCGACGTGCTGTCATCCCTTCACCTTTAGACTCCGTCAAGATGGATGCCCTGGCTCGCCGCATGCATAGCTTCTCACATGTTTTTTTCTTTGGTTCAATGGCTAATTTTTTGCAAATTTTTCCTATGTTAGTCTCTAGTTCAAGTCCGATAGGCTCAGGATTGATAGCCTTTGGTTCAGGTCGGGGCACCTAGTCCACCGCTTGTTCTGGTTTCCACGAGAGTGGTAGAATAGATGGAAAGTCCCCTGGTTGTATTTTGATAGTTGATGTCTTTTTCTTCAAGTTCTAGAACTGTGAACAGTTGTCACACCTTTGTGTTCTGGTTTCCACTTCAGTGACAAAACAACTAGCCTGCTCTCATGTATATCTAAACACGTAAGATTTTTTCTTTCACAAGGTAATATATAATTTTTTATTTACAATATATATATATATATATATATATATATATATAATTTGTAAATATTATAATGTCGTATTGAGTATATGCTAAATTTTGATAAAGAAATTTAGAAGGGAAGGAAGCTTGTCCAAAAGATCTTCTAGTAAAAAAGGAACAAACAAAGGTATTAAAGTTATAGTATATTTTATTGATACTATAAAAGTTATAATATCGATCAAATATAATAATAATTACTTCTCAATATAGTTACTCCTCAATGGATGTAATAATATATTTTATCGATACTATTAAAGTTATAGTATCGATAAAATATATTATTACATCCATTGAGGAGTGTGATCAGGAAAGGGATACAAATAGAACTAAAGAGTCTCTAATTAAAGATCATTTGTGAGATGAAAAAGAAACATGAATCAAATAATTTGGACAACCTTTTTTCCTAATTTAGACAAAGAAATCCATTAATATAGTTCAAATATTTAATAACCTAAACAAGATCAACGCAGATTTTTATAAAAATCTCATTTAAAAAATTAAAAAAAAATTACCCGCTACATCTAAACAATCATATAAAAATATGATCATATCAAATTATATATATTAATAATTTTTTATATTATTATTATAGAAATTGATAGTTTTTGGGTTTGACTACATCTAAACAATCATATAAAAATATGATCATATCAAATTATATATATTAATAATTTTTTATATTATTATTATAGAAATTAATANTATATATATATATATATATATATATATATATATATATATATATATATATATATTCAAAGTAAGAGTTAAAGTTGAACCTCTAACCTTAACTCTAAAATTATAAAAATTAAAAATTCAAACCCAAAAATTATCAATTTCAATTTCTATAATAATAATATAAAATTTTATTATAAAAAAGCACCTCCCTTAAAACTTAAGCAAGACTTCCTTTGATTTGTCACCCTCTCCCTTTAAGTTGATATAGTCAAATCTTCTTAGATTTTCAACATTCTTTATTTTTTCTATTAAAATTTTTTCATTATAACTTATAATTTAATCAAAGTTTTCATTATAACTTAAAACTCACTTAAAGTAAAGGATTTTCTCACATTTTTTTAATTAAAATTATTTCTTTATAATTTAATTAAAATTATTTTATTATAATTTATTTAAAACCAATTTTATTAAAATAAAAGTTTAAAAAAAAATTAGATGATTTAAGTTTAAAGTTTAAATAAATAAAAAATATAATAAATTATATTATATTAATGTAACATAGAATTATTTTTTGAGACTTAAAGAAACATATTAATAATCCAAGATTTAAAGGTATTTGGTAGAACTAAAGCTCTCTTATGGACCATCAATGAATCATTTTAATAACATAGTTTTCTTTGAATAATGATGTCTAGTCAACTCACATTCATGAATAGAAGCCAATAACAAATGCCCTTTGTATTAATGGACAACCTATAACAAGTTTTATAACTTTCCAAAAAATCATAAAATTTATCGATGCTTAAACTTTCTTAAGATTAAATTGTGTACAAGTTTTTAAAACATCTTATATTTGGAGTGTACACTTCATTCATTATAAAAAATAAAAATAAACAAATTATAAAAATGATAAAAAAATAAAAATAAAAAAATAAATCTAAAAATCATTTACAAATTAAAAAAAAAAACAATAAAAACACGATATCACATAATATTTAAAAACATCAACATAACTTATTTTATTAAAATTATGCACAAATCTAAATAATGACTAATTTAAAAAAATAATTATAACCTTGATAAAATCCAAATAATAAATAATTTAATTAAAGTATTACAATAAACGAAACATGCTCATAATGAATATAATAAATAATTTAATTACAAATGATTACAATAAACGAAACATGCTCATAATGAATGATTTGATTATTTTAATTTTCAATTACAAATTTATTTGTTTAATTAACCAAACCTTATGAGTTTTCCCACATTTCTCTTTTTTCAATTAAAACTCGTTCATTATAACTTAATCAAAACAAGTCTTGCCATGCCTAAAAGTTAAAAAGTCCTTATAAGTTTAAACCCGTGTTTAAATTTTATAAAAAAATCATTTAGATAATGAAGAAAAAAATATAATTTACAAACATATGATTCATTTGCAAAAACATTTACAAATAAGGAAAAAATTATAACAAAAATATATCAACATATTTAAAAGCATTATTGAATACAAATGCAATATAATATATATTTTTTGAGCTGTGCATAAATCCAAATGGTAGCTAATTTAGAAATTAATTATGACATTGACCATATTTAAATAATAAATTAATCGGTATATGAAATTCAATTAATAAATTATTTAGTTATAAATTATTATATAAATAATTAATGAAGATGGATATTAAGATATGCATGCATTGATTTGACAATTTCAATTTAAATTGTAAATTTATATTTAATATTATTCTCTTAAAATTAAACAATATTATTGAAAAGGCAAGTGCAGGAGGGGTGATTCTTGACTCCTCGGATAAATATTAAGATAAGTTTTACATGAAGTTTAGATATTGCTACTAATAATTAAGCGGAAGAATACACCTTTCTCCAAGGTGTTCAACTAGTCAAGGAGAACCATATTCAACATCTTGTTATTTTTGGAGACTCTATGAACACTATAAGAAGCATGATCAAAAGGACCCTACCAAGGGATGCTCAATTGAACAATATTGTCAAAAAAATAAGACATGTTCTAAAGGATATACCTTAAGTTTCATTTTGCCACATCATGAAGGAAAACAACAGATTGGTCGATTCTCAAGCTAACTTGGCCACATCGAAACCAAAAGGGACTATTAGGATCAATGAGAGATTATCCCACCACCCAATTCCATAATTAATGAATGTTGTATCAAATTCAATGCATGCCATTCAGGTGTCACACCTAGCCATGAGGCAATATGTCAAGTCATCAACGAACTTCCCCATCGCACATGAGATATCAAGTTGGGCTTAGCATGATATCCTCCAAGTTCATTTCACACACGGTCATGCTGGGACAAAGTATATTGCGATCAACAATTTAGTTACGTCGATGATGCTCCAGTGCGTGCAGGATTTAGTTGAAGAGATGGATCCAGGGTTCAATGGATTGCTCTGATAGCCATGTCACGTGAATGTCATTATGAGATATCGTGGACTTCACATCATGCACGAGACCCTCCCTTTCATGTATTGTTCAAATGTTGAGCTCCTTGAGGATTGAAGCATCATAATTCAATTGTACAAGGAAAAATTGGACCTGGCATTTGTTTGATTGTTTGAGGAGTGCACCAGATTCAAGGACACAAGTGTATGTTGGAGGTTTGTGTTCCTTCCTCAATACCTTGGAAGAAAGGTTTGCAAGACTGTGTTTATTTCAAGAGAACCCGGACCTGACATCTCGACTCATTAGAGGAAGTTTTGGACCTGGAGTCACTTAGGTGTTTGCAAGTGGTATTTGTTGTGCCTGATGTGTTGGTCTTTCCCAGCCCAATAGATGATAGGAAGTGCATGCATGACACTAAGGAATTTTCATTAGGCATCCTTGGAACCTTTGTTCAGGGAATTACCATTTGGATTCAGACTACTCTAGTAGGATCTGTCATCTCACTCAGGTGTCTTTGGCCCGAATGCCTCAAGGTAGAATCAAGCCTCGAGAACAGATTGAAGATAATGAAGATATACAACAATCCCTTCAACAACTTCAAATTGTCTTTCATGGATTGTCCACACATGTCTCTTTCATATTGGATATACTCAGTCGGCATTAGACAACCATGAGGCAGTGGTACAATGAGGTTGACACCATTCAATCTCAAGTGAAAAGTCAGCAAGAGAAAGTTACACCGGCTACCATGGAAATTGAATCAACGACCTCAACAAGTGACTCCTCCCCTCCAGTAGAAAGGCCCTTTCTGGATCTGAACATCCCTACATAGGACACAGATAAAGAAGAGAAGGACCCTCCAGACCATACTCAATCGAGTAACTAATGTTTTTTAAATATATATGTATACTGGGCATCTTTTTCAGAATAGTCACTACCAAATTTTGTAATGTAATCACTCCTAGTGGAGATCATACATTCAATGGGATAGATAGGAATAGTTTAGAGTTGAACAAGCAATTTTTGCCTCACCTACGAGCACATTTTGGATCTTTTTGTACTCCTTCGCGTGCTTTGACCACAAACTTTTTTTATTAATATAATATCCTCCAGTTATTGTTAAAAGAAATATTAACAACATTGTAATTTAATAATCAATTCAATTTAAACTACAAATTTATATTTAATATTAGTCTCTTAAAATTAAACAACATTATAATTTAATTATCAATTTGTAAAAACATTTAAATTTTAATAATATAAAAAACTAAATATTTACATATGAGCTTCCACCAACACCATTTTCTCTTTTACTCATAAATTTATCTTATAAATATCACTTTTCATATAAGTTTTTCTCACTAACCCTTACATACTTACAAAATCCTACCCACCTTTCCTATAAATATCATCACATAACTTTCTTTTTAATTTCTATATTAACATACATATTGCCCCAACTTTCTTCTTTAGATCTTCAACTACTTGTAAGTCTTCCTTAAAAACTAATACAACTCAACAATACAAATTGATTTAGAATTTAAAGTGTCGCAATTTGAAGTATATGCATCTCATCGTGACCAAAACACCATAAATGAGGATATCATATTTTTCTATATTCACTAAAGACTTGCATTTGGTCCCATTTTCTTTGAACAAATTGTTAGTCCCTGTCGTAGGCATAGAGGGACTATAGCGATCAATAATTCGTTGACTTCATATTAGTTTGTCCTTTGACCACAAATATCTACATAATATCTATTGTTGGAGCTAGGGAACTAAAAACATTGATTTTTATATAATAAAAAGTACCATATATGTAATGATCTGATTGGATAACAGATTGGAGGTCTTATTATCGGCTTCACTATTCCCAATGTTTTATATGTTAGCATATCCAAACATTTTGATCGTATACAATCTTTTTGAACCATATATTTTTCTTATGCATTTCTTGAAGGTGGATTAATGCTAGCATTAGTTCGAATGTTTGTGTTAGAATTTTATGCTAGCTAAATTTATCCCAATGTTTGATATGCTAGCATATCCAACGTTTGTCATTCGAATACATTCTCTATTGTTCGAACTATTGTTACTAATTCTATTTTATACTAAATTATAATTAAAAAAAATTGGTACGTAAGAGACCTGCCACACTGCGTTATTTCTTAAATGTTTACATAGCATTTCTGACAGACTTAAATGTTTACCTAACAGGCTTCACAGCGTTAAATGTTTACTTAGCAGGCTTGTTACAATACGTTATATATATATATATATATATATATATATATATATATATATATATATATATATATATATGCAACGTTCTCTGCAGTCAATTTGGGCAATATTGTACTTCAGCGACATTGTTGGTTCACTGGTTCATGCTTACTACAACATTGTATTTTCTTCCATTTTTTTTATATGCAATGTTCTATGTAGTCAATTTGGGCAATATTGTACTTTAATGGCATTGTTGGTTCATTGGTTCATGCTTGCTTCTTGCATCTCAACTGATTTCTTATTTGTCTGTTGTTGTTTTTCTTGTTTGCATGTTCGTCTTGTTGCAGTTTGCATGTTTGGGGTTCAACAACCGCAATTAGAACTATGACATTCTTAGTGGACTGGTTGGTGCTTGCTTCTTTGTTCGTTGGATGTTGCTTATTGTTTTTTTATTCAACTTTGCAGGGTTTGAGTCCTGCGGTTGCAGGTGGGCCTTTTGGTGCTTCTTAACTCACTTGTTGTTTGTTGCTTGCTCTTGTTTTCCTAAGCTTTGCAATGTTGGGGTGTTGCATCTGCAGTTGGGTCTATTGTTATATCGTTTTTTAGTTGGCTCCCCATAAAATACTGTTAAGATAAATAACATGAAAAATTTTGTAGTCAAAGTAAATTGCATCTCTTACGGCTTCAACCAGAGTTTGTCGGGCTCCAACTATATTTCATAGCTGGCGATGTTTTTTCCATGGTTTCTGTATTACTATGGTTTCAGAGCTATGAGAGTAGGTGTTGTTGTCTGAGCGATATAGTTATTCTCTCCCTTTTCTTTCCTCTTGTAAACTTTCATGTTTTTAACTTTTTGTTCTTTTGCTCTATTATGTGTTTCTACTTCTATACTTTCTCACGTTTATGTTCTCGTGGGTTCCCGATGTGGTGAGCTGAAAAATCGTTATCTCCATCTCTATATTCGCATCACGATTCTGACCGATCATCGTTCGATTGCATACTTAGCTGATTTTATGAACACGGCTTCCCGGATAGGTATTATCGAACCATGGTAACTCGTGTTCGATGTATACATCTTGCACCCATAACTTATGTGCTCTACAATTCGACCCCGCACTCCTCGAACTCGCAACCCTGCCTCTTCCTACGATGACTATGTCTGTCTAACCTTCCTTTCCATACTTAGTCAAGTTTTCAATGTTTCACGGGTTCACGCGTTCCCAGGTTAAGAAAAGTTTAAAAGCATTTTGTCGCTCCCCCCCATCCACGCTACCTTCTTCCCTTCCCAATAGACATTAATTATGCTTTCAAAAGTGACAACCAACCAGATAGGTTCGAAAATATTGGCTTTAATAAGTGGAAAGATCGAGGACATCTCCCATTAAAATGCATAGACAGGCAAATAATATGGGATCTGATAAAAACAATTGTCTGCAATTTGAATTTGCAAAAAAAAATACTGGCTCTTTCATTTTTTTTAATTCTTCATCATAGTAAGAGTGCAATATTGTACTACCTCTCTTCCATCCACAAACGTGTCATCCACAGAGGCGTTGACATCATGTCCCTCTTTAATATTGTGCATATGTTAGATGTTGCCAGATTTGAGAATCTGCTCGGATATGGGAATGCTATTACGTGCTATTAGTCACTATTCAACACACATATTTGAAAAGATTGGCATTAATAAGCAAAAATATCGAGGGCATCTATCATTAAGACAAATTGAACCAAAATCTACGGAAGATCATACTTTCATCCTCCAGCGTTGCTTTTAAATACTTATTGCCATTTCTCTCTATCATCAAAGAGTTAGGCTTTAGGGTGCCTTCCTTCTAATGTTCATGGCCATGGACATGTAAGACAACTTAGAGATGTCATTGAGGCCCAAATGAAAGAAGAGAGACTAGTTTTATGTGACGTGAGCTTTGAGCCAAAAAAAAAAAACTCTGTTATCCAACAAAAACTCAGATAGGAAAAAAACAAAAAACAAGTATCTTATGGTTGGTTTTCTCCCTATATTCGATGCTTTGGTTGGTTGAAAAGCATGTCTGGAGATTTGTTTGTTAATATTCTTTGTTTTTCTTTCTAGGAGTTGGAAGATATTTTCAAGTCACGTGCGAAATGCTTCTTCATTGAAGTATATTGTTTCTTCCAACAACACAGTTTTGGCAAGTGTATCGAATTCTGTAGACCACACAAGAATTTGTCTTCGTCAGAGGAGTCGTAGTTACCGTGGCTTGAAAAATGCTCTGTGATATTCGGAAATGACACGAAATATTACTCCATTCGCGAATGTACCTAGAAGCGGGTAAGAGAAACTATATGGGTGGATAAAACGACATACTAAAATTATAGAAATTTCTATTTCAAATTTTGTTGGGATACTTTTGGGTGTGGTAATAGACTTGACAGAAATCCATGTTCTTTGTCAAAGTTTGATCATTGTCCTCTGGATGTAGTTACAGACTCCACATACAATCAATTGTCTACCGCTACTGCACATTTTTTATTTTACTACTCCTACGCATATAACTGGATTATGGACTTTGCAACATTTTTTTGAGGATTACTTTATACTACCACTTTCTGCAAGAGGTTTCACATGTTAAGGTAATGATTTGATTTATGAAAATCACCTTTTACTACCACCTTCATGTAATCATCTTATTCCATTCTTTAGAAGAAACCTTAATGTAGTGGTGTGTTTCCAGATCTGTTTCAACCTGATGTCAATCTTCCTGTTGTTTCCCTTGCATTGGATGGGGAAAATGCATTTCTTCTGTTGCGGTTTATGTGATATTTGGTAATAAAAAAATAATAATAAATCCATACCATACAGTTTCTTTTTTTTTTAAATATAGAACAATGTATTTTTTTTTTAGCAGATGCATGTTTGAAAAGTTTTAGGTGTTCTTTGGGGTTCACGTCCTTCAAGGATGTTAAGTAATCACAAACTTAATATTGTTTGTTCCAATGCAATTGAGTTGTCGTCCGCTATGGAAATTGAATTAACACTGCAATGTCAGATAATAGTTGTCTGGCATGTGCCTAATGTCAAGTTCATTATTGCACAGGACACCCAACGTCCAAAGATTTATGGACTCAAACCAAAATTGTAGATTTGGTGAGAAAACAACACTAAAGTCGATGTTCTTTGCAGGTCTGACAATCCTGCAATTTAAGTACTTTGGCAATGATAACCCCACTTTTTCACTGCACTGTCGCAGTGCAGTCAGTAGCACTATTCCCATTTCCACCACCAATGTCGATTTCTAAGGCTGAAGCTATCTAGAACCTAGGGTCACCGCCTATGTGGATGCCTAAAGGTGAAACTACCTGGATCGAAAGTTGATTGTATGTTGAGTCTGTTGCTGCATCCAAAGGTCACTCAACATTATTTGACATAGAAACTGGTTGTTTGTCAATTCTGTTACAACTTTGGCATAAAACGTTCTGTAATTTCGGAATATTGATTCAAACACCCCTACAGTTTCTCATGTTGTTTGGTATCCAATTTTATAATTCCCTACTGAGTGTATTCGGGCATGAAGTAATATTTGGCATCACCTATGAACATTCCAGACCTTTCTTTGGGCCGCCATGTCTGCTACCCCTACGACGAAAGATATATTCTGATGTGATCTACAGCATTTGATACACTTGCCAGACCTGTGCTGTCGGAAGAAGTCATGTACTTCAACAGAAGAACATTTTGCAGTTGGCTTGGACGTTCCTTCCAATTTACTGTAATAAAACAAAGAAGTTAAACATACAAATCTTCAGGCATGCTTTTCAACCAAACATATGATCGAATACAAGGAGAATAGCAGTCACAACATACTTGAATTTTTTTCCTGTCTTGGATTTTGTTGCCTAACGGGATTTGTTTCTCCCATAACCGACGTCACATAAAACGACTCCCTCGACTTTGAATTGGGCCTTAATCGCATTTCTACGTTGTCTCAGACGTCAATGGTAAGGAACATTACAAGGAAGGCACCTTAAACCCCAATGTTGAACAACCAGCCAATGCAAGTAGCCCATATCTAGAAGAGACAAGTTATTCAGAAAACTTGGATAGATCTAGTTGGCAGCACCAATTAAGTCCATGACTCGAAATTGATATTCAACTCATTGTTTTTTACGAATCAAGCATTTGATCGTCAAGAAGACTATCAACAAGCTTCATTATTGTACATATTTTTTATTGGTCGGAGATAGACCAAATCGCAGTCATTGTGGCAAATAATCTCAGTTGTATTTTGTAACCCATCTTATTTGAATATAGAATATTTGTGGCTTTATTTTTTTATGGTGTTTTCAAGTCTCTGGTATTTCTTTCCATTTTATGTTGTACCTTTTTTTCTGTGTGTCGTTAAACCATGGAAAACAAGCTTTTCTTTTTGCTACCCAGTACTTCAATTTAAAAAAAAGGCTACTCTGTTTGTTCCTTACATTTTACATGGAAGAATAATTTGTCATAGGCCATACTTATGTGGAGTTGACCCTATACTTACATAAATAGAATGAATTAATTACTATTACAACAAGGAAACTCAATTGTTGATGCCATGTTCCTGTTCAATGTCTTGCATATATTGCAGCTTCTTATATTTGATAATATCTATGCATATATACTAATATGAGTACTATTGGAATAAATATAAAAAGTTTCTCTTGGCCAAAACTTAGCCAATTATATGGCCACCAGGTCCCGGGTTTGCGGTATCAAACACCTATGTCCCATGTTTCCTCATATACATATTGCAGCCAAAGAACTTCTGTGATCTGCAATTTATGCTTTAACTAGTGAGAACTCACCAGGGGTTCGAAAAGATTGTCATTAATAAAGAAACAATATATTTTCTTATGTGAGATACTTACCCCTTTTTCCCCTTTTCTTCTTCCCGTCTATGGTTTCTTTCTGTTTATATACTTAGTCTCCTTTCTATGATCGTGGTTTCCAGCGTTGGTGGGCTAACATATCTTCATCTCCATCTATATTCTCACATGATTAATCTGACCGACCGTTGTTCCTTTCCATACTTACCCAATTTTATGGTCTCGGTTGTCGAGTTGGCGCTTTCGAACTCTATTGCTTCTTGTTGCATTATATACATCTTGCACTCAAAACTTTTGTGGTTTCAATGAATTTTTCAAACCGAATAGCATCCTGCAAATTGGAAATCACGACATCCAACACCTATGTCCCATGTTCTGTCATATACATCTTGCAGCCAAATAACTTATGTGATCTGCAATTTATGCTTTTACTAGTGAGAACCCAACAGGGGTTCAAAAATATTGGCATTAATAAACGAAAAATAGATTTTTTGTGGTCAGATACTTGGCCCTTTTCCCCTTCTCTTCTTCCCGTCCATTATTGCTTTCTGGTTATATACTTGTTCGCCTTTCTATGATAGCAGGTTGCAGGGTTGGAGAGCTAACATATATTCATATCCATCTATA
Organism: Picea engelmannii; assembly: GCA_009831015.1. Lineage (NCBI taxonomy): Eukaryota > Viridiplantae > Streptophyta > Pinopsida > Pinales > Pinaceae > Picea > Picea engelmannii. The sequence continues at coordinate 212,642 of ML788160.1, read as the reverse complement.
TCCTCACATGAAGAATCCGACCGACCATTGTTCCTTTCCATACTTAGTCAATTTTATGGCCACGGTTGTCGGGTTGGTGCATACGAACTCGCCTTTTCTAGTTATATACTTAGTCGGCTTTCTATGATATCTGATTCTAGGGTTGGCGGGATGACATATCTTCATCTCCATCTATATCCTCACATGAAAAATCTGACTGACCGTTGTTCCTTTCCATACTTAGCCAATTTTATGGTCGCAGTTGTCGGGTTGGTGTTTACGAACTCGGCTGCTTATTTTTTTGTGATATACATCTTGCACTCAAAACTTTCGTGATCTACAATTCCACTGCGAGCTCCCCGTATACATTAAATTCGCTAAAATTATCGGTCACTGTCTTCCATCCCCACTAACTTCACGTCCTTCCTAATCTACATTAATTATGCTCTTACTGGTGACAACTGAACAAACTGGTACGAAAGAATTGGCACCCGATCCTCCACCATATACAAATTGACTACC
>ML788160.1:183322-198538 GCA_009831015.1 Picea engelmannii | reverse complement strand
AATGGCTTCTTCTATGGGTTCCCAAGCCTCTTATGAAGTCAATCAGTACCTGCAACATCAACCAGACTTTAGCAAGAATGAATACACTCAGGCAAAAGTGGACACAGTTTTGAAGCTCAAATAATTCATGTTTCATGCAATGCAAAATTATTTTTTTGTTAAACACCTATGTTTGAGTATACTCTTGGAAGTATGAAAGATTTTTGGTAGTTAATGTAACATTCATAAAGCATATAAGGTTGTTAGGCTCTTTTGTTATGATGAATGTTTCTCTGCAACTTGGGAAAAAATTTTAAACTCTAGCTGATTCAGAACTACTGTACCCCCCTTTTATAATACAATCTTATCTATTTTTGTTAAAAGAAAACAATGTATGTAAAATGTTATAATTTATTATTAATATTGTAATAATTACAATATTTACTTTCTATTAATTTATAGACAATTGTAAACTTTAATCTTAAATTGAAACAAGTCTACATAGTGTGATTGAAGTCTGAAATAAAATTGACACATGCGCATATATAAATTGAAAAAACTTGTCATTAATGGAAGAGCCCATGACAAGTACATGGATGATGGTCACCACATCCAAATTGTACTCCTTCTCGTATTGTAGTGTTGCTCGCTCTGCAAGATTCTTGGAAACTGCATATGCATGAACCCTTAATAAATGATTTTGTAGGTAATGGGTGTGTTTGGGCAATTGATTGAGTGAAAAAAACTAGCTCACACATTGAGGGAAATCAAATCTAATGATAGAAAGATCGATATGTAGAGAAAAATTCCATTAGGAGTTGTGAATCTCTATCATGTGAAGCAAAAGTACAAATGGGACTCAAGCAACGCCATGCGAATCGAGTCATGGTTGATTGTCTATTGAGAAAACAAAGAATTTAACAGACACCCAACTTTCTCCAATGTTGTGATATCACAGGCCACAAGAAATATATATATATATAAGTATGGAAAATAGGATCGATCTCATGCAATATTCAATCAAGGCACCATGTAGCAATATACAATGATGTACATGATTACATAATCATTATGAGCATATGAGGAGAATATCACACACCAATTGGCAGCTAACTCTCAGTTTATGTTGCCTTATTTCTCTCATTAACAAGAATCATTAGTTCGATTCAAATATTATTCGCCTAGAACATAACAATCCATTAACAAAGACATAGAGAAAAGAACAGCCAAAAATATTCTTCAATAATGATGTTGAGCATCATTTTGAACACACACAAAATCCATTTCCTAGATGCACCCATAATATTAAGTCATAGGAACAAGAATTTAGAGATCTTGTATGTAATGGTTTAAAAAATTGTTTGGGTATTTATCTACCCACCCAGGAAGGGGGACTTTTAGTCTTGATGGAATCAACGTCTATCTCATAGGATTCGTCAATGCTATGATTATGCTCCGCTAAATTGTTAGTCTTAAACGTAGTCGCAGACAATGTGACCACCACACAATGCAATTATGGCCTCGAAAGTGAGCATTAATGAAATCAAATACCAAAAATGGACTTACGAAATCGATACTGAGGTTCATGGAGTTAATAACCTATTAAAACCAGTAAATGCAAGGGAATGCTTATTAATTTACTCAGTATGTTTGCATTTATTCTATGCTTCATAGCTGCATTAATTTCAGAAACACCTGCCACCATCTCAACAATAAGAGGTCAAATTAAATAGCCAATCAAATGCTACATAAATATTTTTAAATAATTTTTAAAAAATAAAAAAAATATTTCTAATGTAATTTCTAATAAAGAAAGGTAAGTTTACAAATCACAATTCAAAACTTAAAGACAAAGATAAATCTATCATATCAACATTGTATTGGTCTCCACTAAAAATGTTAATCTTATAAAAATATCATTATAATAGATGGGGTGTTTTACTAAATTATATTATTTTTATTTTTATTAGTGATATATAGTATGTTGATATACAAATTATTAAATTAAAAWGCTTGAATAATACATATATATGAAAATTATTTAATTTATTTTAGTTTTTCTTATATGTAAGGAAACAAGTTAATAACTTAAGGTTCTGAGGTATTTAGTACGGGTGAAAGTTTACCCCCTTACAAATCACCAATGGATTATTTCAATTAACATGGTTTTCCTTGAATAACAATGATGAGTTAACCCACATTCAGGGATAACAACCAATAATAGTTATCCTTACTGTTGATAAACAATTAAGTTGTAATAGCTTTTGCCACCTTCAAAAAAAAACTATTAAATCCATCTTATAATTAAAACTGGATATTATAAAAAGAAAAATGAATTAGAGATTTCATATATCTATTCTACAAAATTTTCTCTCCGACTTAAATCTTAAAAGGTCTTTCCATATGCTCTTTATGTTCAAGAGAGAGGTTACAACTTGTTGGTTTGAAATTTACGTTGTTGAATCTTCGAAATAATGGTGAAAACATCATTTTCAATTAGTCGAAAATGATCTTCATAATGGATCAATGTTGCAAGATGGTATGTGGGTATTATGAGGCATATCTCCCCTATCCTAAAAAAATGTGTTATCTAACATAGTAACATCTAGGGCAAATGAAAGTACGATTGGAACAATATAATTGGATTAGATGAAAATGATCTTAGCATTGATATTATCAAAATCATTAGCATATCCATGATTGTGCGTGTACAACGAAAATACAAGAACTCTTTAAACAAACTAAACGATGTATTACCATTCACTCTGTGAAGCATGAGGACGATGTTGGACATTTTGTTAGTTTAAATGAGATTAAAGTAATGTTAAAATTTTATATTCAATTTGAATAATTTTATTTAATTCAAATAATTTATATAAAAAATTGGTTTAATTTGAATTTTGTTTTGTCTATATTGACATAAAACAATTTTCTTAATTAATATATTTTTTCATTATAAATATTTAAATCATTTTATTTTTATTATATTTAATTTATTTATACAATATATTTCACAAAACTAGTGAAGTTAAACCAACAATATCCACCATGTATGCTTTCTAGAGAAAGCTTAGATGACAAATAGATGGTAAATGAAACCAAGCATTTACACATAAAGGAGAGGTCGAATTTTCACATTAGAGATGGAGAATAAGAATTTCAGGAGGATCTAGTGAGAGGTTCTACAAGGTTCGTTGAGAAAATGATCTGGACAGGAAACAGATGGTTGATATTAGAGTCAATGGGGTAGTTAACCCTTGACATAGAATGAAGGGGGGCAAATCCAATTGTATAGATCCATTCGATGATTTGGATCATGTCATTACATGGTTTGTAAATGGTATGCCTATGGCTCGTCCACCTCACTAATATAGATCATTATTGAAGAATTGATTTATATGTCTTTTGCAATCATCTTTTAGAATGAAAACATGCTACTCAAAACATTGTTCATTAATAATAATGAATTGCTATGTGTTTGTATTCAATTTCATGACTCGATTTGCTTGTTTTTCATTGCCAAGCCCAACATAAAACAAAGGAACATCTACTTATTTCATGCCAAAGAGATCAAATGTGCTATGTATATTCAATCCAAAATCATGATTAATAATGTGACTTATTGTGGTTCATTTCTTCTCAATAAAACAAGGAGTCAATATACATTTATTTATATATGGATTGTTGTAGGTGAGTATCACTATGCAAGATATTGAGGATGTAATGTAATGTTATGTTATGAAGATGTGGTTTGGAGAGAGAGAGAGAGAGAGAGAGAGAAAGAGAGAGAGTGTTTTTATTAATATGTGGTTTGAATTGTGCGTGCGTGTGTATTATTGAACCTACAATTCACTAAAGTAAACGACTTGGTTATTGGCATTGATACAGTTGAGAATTAGAAGTATTTATAGCCAACGAATTAAGCAAGATTGGAAATATTATTGTTTATGATCAAAAGAGAAATTGAATTCATGGGTGTTATTATTAACTAAACCAATGTGAATTACATGTATTAGATGGTGTGTATGGTCCCTCAACAATTAAAATCGTGACCTGGAAGTTGATTGTGTGCAGAACAATGCAAGCCTCTTGTTGGAATTAGAAACTATATCTGACACTCCACTCACCTCATGTGGATCTCTTCTAGGAATTATATGAATAGTCTATGAGAAATGAGCCCTTAATGCCATCAGAGTGACTTGGGAAGATGGTTTCTTAAAGAATCCATAATTTATCTTTAGTGGAACACACACATGAATACACCAAAATAGAGAAATTATACAAAAAACCTCAATCACACATATAATTAAACATAATAGTTAGAATAATTTACCCTAGAGAAACCTGAAGGAAAAACTCTTGCATCAAATGACTATGCTCAATATTTTATCCTCGAGAACTGTAAAATTACAACAATGTTTTTGTCTCTCTGGTGCATTTAGTAATTTACATAATAGAAATATCTTCATCATTGTTTTACTACTCTACAAAAGTACCCCTTCTAATTTGTTGTGCATGGGTTGTTTAGGCAACATTGGATTTGTTGGGGTAGATGGAAGGCTAAGCATCCATGTCCCTTGAATTCCCTTTTGTAGCGCTCTCCCTCCCATTTCTTCTTTTATTGGAAGCATTCTCATTAAGGGTTCCCTTCTTCTTGTCTTATTTTAACTCTGGAACTTACATTAGCAATGCAAAACCTTATCAATGAGGTGAATATAAGTTGAGCTAGCATGGGGCCCTTCACACTATCAACCAAAACCTCATATTTCTTCATCATTTTCAATAGCCACAAACCTTAATTCCATAGCCAAAGATCTTTACTTGTGTGGCCAAAAACTTTACTTATGTAGCCAAAGAACTTCTAAGTTGTCGATTGCTTTATCCGATATGAGTCATAACCATTTGATGTTTATTTCATATATGTTTTGAATCATTACACCACTAGCTCTAATCATCATAATTTCATGTTTATCTTTTGGAAATCGGGACACATAATATAAACTTCGTTGTCCCTTATAAAATTTAGTCTCGTGGAAAGTTTAATAAAACATATTTATATATCCATTTATTTGTTAGATAAATCTAGTTGGTTTTAAATGACAATAACATTGTCATCACTATCAATAATTTTAAATTATGGGAATGTGATCTAGTGGCAAATAGCAAGACATGACCAGGATAGTATTAATGTGGACACTCGAGTTCAAAACCTGTAAGTGGGTGCATACAAAGCTAGGTGTAAATCCTAGGTGACTTTGATGGTATATATATCCCCTCCCCTCATAGCATGGCAACTTAGCTAATTAGATTCTATAAGTAGTATATAATAAATTATAAAATTATAGAAGGAATATATATATATATATACACTTTCTCCACTATTTTTAGGAAAATGACTACAAATACATCGCTTAAGCATTACTAGGTCCTTCATTGTATCCCCTAAGGTGTAAATCCCTCCACGACACCCACTGAGAGTGCACTCTCCTTGGTCAGACCCAGCGGTGAGATGGTCAAGAGAACACAAGGGGCATGCAATCGATTGGGCAGACAAAGTCATATAAGCATGGGAAAGAGCACCTTGGGTGCGCAATGGTGACATGTGGAACCAAGGGGGAACGTGCCTCACTTTCCTTGTGACGAATGATGAGGACTTGAGTTTTGTTTGTGAAAGGATAGAAAAACTTGGGCACGTACCCAAGGAGTATACCCGCTTTCCCTTGGTAGCATGAGTGTATTGGAGAGGTTGGATGACCCCATCTCCACATCCATGAAGAGTCATGTTGGTCAATTCAAGGAAATGCACAAGGAAAGGGTGCACCCAAGAGGTTTGGGTGTGTTGGCATGAGGAGTGCACCCAACTATTGGACGTGTTGGCATGAGGAGTGTGCCCAAGGATTGGGCGCGTCGTTCCGAAAGGAAGAAAAGGTTCAAACAAGTGTGCAAGTTCATGGGTACATCGATCTACGAAGGGGCGCATCGGTTTGTTTGGGCGTGTCGATCCGCAAAGGGGCGCAACACCCAAAGGACGCAACGGTTTCCAAAGGAGACACTTGGAGTCCATATAAGAGAACAAGGTGGATGAGTCAAGGAGGAAAATGGGAATGAGCAAGTGAGAAAGCAAGGAGTCAAGCAACTAAGGAAAAGTTGCAAAGACATGGAAAACAAGTAATCAATGGACGTAGAAAAGGGACTTTGGTGAAGTCTTATCACAGGTCTGGGGGAGGCATGTTATGAGGCAGATCCAAAGTATGTGTTAGTTTAGTGAAGGCTTACAATAAAAAGGAGATGGTGAGTCTATGGTGGGCACACATCTGGGGAGCACCACAAAGGGTTTTGAAAGTTCTTGCGACAACGAAGCTAGTGGAGTGAATCTATGTATGAGTTGGTGAGGAGAGGCAAGTCGTGCGACTCTACCCAAGTTGAAGGACCAAGATGACACCATCACATTGTTGAAACGAGATTTGGCCAATGGATAGAGATTATTTGTCATGCTAATGAGGATCAAGATAAGGGAACCTAAGCCATATGATGGTACTCACAATGCTAAGTTGTTTGGCAACTTATGTTGGGACATTGAGCAGTACCTGAAGTAGTTGAACAAAAGTTTGGACGAATCTAAGGTGAATGTTGTTGCAATGTTCTTGATAAGGACTGCTAATCTCTCGTGGAGGAACTCGGTGAATACTTGGTAGCTTGGAGAACCGTAGAGAAGATTAAAAAATAGGAAAAGATGAAGGTAGCCTTGAAGGCACAGTTTGGTCTAGGAAACCAAGCATGGATCGCAAGAAATTAGTTGATGTCTCTTAGGCACACTGGTAATATTCAAGCCTACATCAAGGTTTTCACAATGCTCATGTTGGAGATCAAGGATATGTGAGAGGAAGACAAACTTTTCCACTTCATGAATTGTCTGCAGCCATGGGCACAAAGTGAGTTGTGACATCAGAATGTGCAGACTCTTGCGACAACCATCACCGTAACAAAAAAATTGTTGGTTTAGGGGTGAACCCAAGGTAGTTCCTAGGAGTAGTGAGAACACCCAATGCAATAATCAACAAGGGAAGTGGAAGAAGAAGGAAAAAGGAAAGGAAAAGAAGTCGAAGGGTAGTGAGGATAACGCCAACAAACAGATGCATCGAAAGAGAAGAAGACGATTTCATGTTGAATTTGTGCCAAGGAACACTATGTGAAGAATTGTCCCTTGAAACATAAGTTGAATGCTTTGGAGAAAGTGGACAACCCATCTATTGGGGTCTTGCAGGTTTTGAATGTTGTCATGGAAGGTGGATCCACGGAGATCCAAGAGCACGATGAGACAAGACTTTGTTATGTGCAAGTTGAACTCAATGGGAAGTCAATGATAGCTATGGTGGATAGTGGGGTGAATCATAACTTCTTAAGGGAGGATATGGTGCAGAGACTTGGGTTGCAGCCCGAGCCAATGAAAATAACCTTCAAAGTAGTCAACTCAAGTTTAGAGAGGGTCATTGGTGTGTCCAAGAATGTCTCGTTGAAGCTTAGGGAATAGTGAGGGAGTACGAGTTTCACTATTGTTCCTATAGATGATTTTGAAGTTGTGTTGGGACAGAAGTTCATGAGGAAGGAAAAAGCAACAGATATTCCTCACATGAACAGTTTGGCCATTTTCTCAAGATAGACTCCATGTTTGATTCCTACCATGAGGAGGAAGCAAGGAGGTACACAAGTGTCCTCCTTTCGTGTTTTTTTCCCTTCTAAATTTTGGGTTCACCTTTTTTATGTGATTCCAAGCCTTTTCTATTGCTAGCATGTTAGTTGACTATCAGTTTGAGAATTGTTTGAATCGATTGTAGATAGTTCTATTTCCTATAGATTAGGCCTCAACTACCCCACATGCATGCATGAACCATCCAAATTTTTCTTTTATCTTTCGAAATTTGTTGTTTGAGAAAATATGTAGTGTTCAGATATTTTAGGGCATCATTAGAGCATCGTGTCTCAATTGTAGCTTAGATAGACTCCCCCAAACACATTTTACCCTTGCTAGAACCAATCTACAATTTTTCTAATCTTTCCAAGTATTATTTCCAGATGGTTTGAAAAGACGCATACTTATGGAATTTATATTGTTGTTGGTAAAAATTTCATAGAGTTATTCTTTGTATGTTGGTGAAGGAATGAAATTTGAGATAATGTACGAAAGTAAAGATTAATATTCTTTCCCCACGTGGTTTACAAATATGTAACAAATCCCTTGAGTAATCAACTAATGGTTTATTTCCGACATTTGGAAATCATTATATAGTTAAAAAATCAAGGTAACAATGACATGATTTTAAGGTAACAAAAGTATTGTTTTGTCAATACTAATGCTTATTATTTCAACCCGTGGCCCCTCTACTATTTTTATTTTGTTTTATAATTGTATGAAGGACGTATATCTTAAAAAGGTTTAGTGTGTGAAGATATTAAAGACGTGAAATCGTTTTGGGAGGAATATAATTTTAAAGGAGGTTTCCACCTATTTTGGGGAAAACTCTTATATTTTATCTGTTGGTCCATTCTACATTAACTATTATGACTACACAAGTTATGGAAACACTTTTCAAATGGGTGGTGGAAATTGTCAATATCATTGGATTCTTAATAGATAAGGTTAACGATATTTCAATCAACGAGTCATCTACTTTCTATGCCAAATGTGAGGTGCCTATATACAATGGATCCCACAATTTGAAAGTGTTTGAAAACTATAACCTCGACCTAGACACATGGTTTGATTGTAAGTAGGTTCTTAGTGGTGAGAAGGTTCCCTTTTCCCAGATGAAGCTTACAAGTCTTGCCAAACTATTGGTTGTAGAATATGTGGCAAACCAAAATCCAATTACCACCTAGATTGGGATTGTGCAAGTCCTTAATTTGCATTCTATCCTTCTAGCTACAAACAAGATATGAGTATGAAGTGGCTTTTCCTACATCAAGGACTCAACATATATGTGCAAGAGTACATCCATCATTTCAGTCAGTTGCAAGTTCTTCCTATTATTATTGATTTAGCTGACAAACTTATCATCAACTTTAAAAGCATATTTCAAGAACATTTGCATCATGAGTTGAAGTACATGGAAATCACCACCCTTAATGCCACATACAACCAAGCACGATTGGTTGAATAAAAGTTTTTAGATCAAAATGGAATTCAAAATCATTCATCCTCCTTGTTGATGGGAGGAATGGTAAAATCCCCACTCAAGTATTTTTGAATCTCACTAAGCTAGATGAGATAGACGGGATTATCACCCTGGGTTTATAGCCTGTCAAAAAACTCAATCAGACCTCAAGAAATAGATTCTTGGATCTAATGCTCTTATAGAAATTTCTATGCTTTTATGTGAAATAAATTTAAAAATAGAAAATGTACTTGCAAAATGAATTTATAAAATATCTTAACAAGTAAATGCAAGATAGCATAAATCTGAAAATCAGCATACAAGAAGTTTCATAAATGAGAAGGAATCAACAGATAAATTTATTAATCTCAGTGATAGTTACAATTGAGTTTATCTTTTCAAACCCCTACGAGGATTTGGATCAGAATTACACTTAGAAGTATAAGATGGTATTTGACTCATACATAGACAATTGGTGTCTAAAAAGAAGACTAGAACTAAAAACTGAACTGGATCAATCCAAACTACAAGTGCATCATTGTCTTGAATCTTGGAACATGTGAGTAGTTCCCTCCCTCCATTGCACCTTATCAGGTGGCAGTAAACCATTCATCAGTAAGTTGGGGTAACCCTTTCATGCATGATGCTTTCAAGCTGAAAATTAGGTTGACTTGACAATGTTCTTCGGGATGACCATGTAATATTTTAGTGGTATTTTCTCTATAGGTTTCTCGTAGCGCTCTAAGGGTAATTTTTTTGATACATCGTCCATAATATAGCCTCTCATTTGGGTCCCATTCAATTGGGATCTTAGTGTGGTATAGGATTGATGTCGATGGCGCTCTCTCATAGGTATATGATTTTTTAGAATCAATGTTTCCTAGTCCTTTCTTTGCCACATTTATAATAGCCCTTATCAGAAGTAGTACTTCTCTATTTTCTCATGTCTTCATTTTTCTTGCTCTCCTCCTTTTGTATATTCAAAAAGTAGTTTGAGTTGCTCAACTACCTTTTGTTATTAAATTTAAATAACTTTAGTTAGGAGAGGACAACTTTTATTTATAATAAGGGTAAATAAATAATAAATAATAGATGAGGTCCCACTAAGTCTTTATTCCTTTATTTCCAACATTTCCTTTGTAACTCCAAAATATGTTTAAAAAACATAAATATATCAGTGTCATACAATATACCAAAAAGTAATAATATAAACATGCCACATCAACAAACACTTGTACCTCCCAAAAATATCCAAATGGCATGAGATTAAAAGTTTTCAAAAATAATATCATGTGTTTGTTGTCCAAAATATAGATCAAGTGTCAAAGTTGAAATGTCTTCATACAAATTTAAATAAATCAGAAATAATAGTGTGTTAGATGATGCTTCCATTTGCTTACTTTTTTCTTAGAGAGAAGCCCTGTGCTTAAGTAAGTCTTTATCAAAAGACTTATTTTCTTCCAATTTCTGAATTTCTCGGTGCATATAATTGAAAAAAAAAAATCTCTCATTACTTTTTGCTTGGGCTTAAGGTTGTTTTGATTGTATAGAAGATGATTTAGATGACTCAAAGCTTGGTGAATTGGCAGGTTGTTTTTCCTTTGTCCATTTGGGGTTCAATGGGTAGTGCTTTGTAGTTTCTAGGGAATTGAACTGAATGGACCATAGAAGCACTAGATCCAACATGAAGCATTGAATGCAAACAAGGAGGAGATGGAAAACGGTTATCAAGCCAACGGACTATGCCAGAAGAAGAATTTATGGGATTATTTTCTTGTCCATCATTGGATGGATGCACAGGAGGTTCATGGAAGTCAGGATTACTAGGATGTGGTTATAGGGGAGGATTAGGAGGAGCTTAAGGTTGTGGCAATGTAATATGTCCAATAAGATTTAGGTAGCCAGTATGTACCAACTAGTTGAACTCTCCAAAGTCGACATCAAAATGTTTTGTAAATCTCATCTTCTCGTTTCTTCCCTGTTGCCTTTGTTACCTTTGTTTCCACTTTGGTTACTTCCCCAAATGAAAAATCGCATCTATATGCATCAGTGTTCCAATTAGTAAGAATACAAGACACAGTTACATATTAAACATCTAATACAATTTTGCCTGAAATGAATTAGCTATGGCTCTAAAAAATGACAAAGCAATTCAAGCATGCAAGGGAACCATGAATGGGAATGAAGGAAAACATGGAAAAGAAAAACATATTCTGACAGGTAGCCTTCTCAATATTTTCTTTCAAAAATATGATATGTACACTCCTTTGCAAAATTTCTTCATATGAGTAGTCAATTATTTCTTTGAACCATGGAAATGAGTGTAAAATGAATTAATAAATGATAGGGAAACATTGATAAAGGAAGATGTGATTAGCGAAAAATGATATGAAATGAAATGAATGCATGAAGAATTCATGTTCATCGTTCATAAATAGTCAATCATTTATGTTCATAAATTATATCATTCTCCATTGTAAATCTAATAATATGTCTAAAGTTCATTTCAAAACAAACATTCATGTACACCCAAATTATTTCTTTTGTCAAAACTGTCTTTTCAAACTGTAAACTGATATAAGTTTATACCATCAAAATCAAATGACAAATCACCCATATAACATCCTTTGACCAGAAAATAAAATTAATGTCGTATATAAGTCTTCCATCATAAACCAATCTTCTAATAAGACTTACTTAAAGGCTTCTCTTAATTAATTACATAAACATGGGGAATAATGACATGGAATAAAAATGAAACATGATTGGGAAAATATAGGAATAATCACTGGAAAATGATAAATAATGTGGGGAAAATGCCCAATTTATGTAAAAGATAAACTTTTCATTTATATATTAAACCTTTTGTCCTTTTCCAATTATGCATTTGATCTTTATACCTTAACAACTCAAACCTTGTATCAAACTTAATCATTGGTCATTGGAAGTTATTTGAATGGCTAGCTAACAATGACTTCAACCAATATTATTTCCTTACAATGCAAACCAAGCTCTCAATATCATGGCTATTCGAGACCATTGCAAAGGCTAGTATGCAAGTTAAAATATAGCCATAAGGATACGGCTTCAATCCTTAATAATGAACAGAGTATGAGTGAAGTTGTAGCTCTCATTTTCCTCAAACATAATAACAACTATTGCTCTGTAAGTTTTCCAACAACCTGGACAGAAAAAACTCTGAATTGGTAAGAAAAGGAATTTGATTTACCATATAAAACTCAAACCAATTCATCGATTCTAGTAGTGGTTTGAACTCAAAGGACAAAGGGTACTCGGGTGGCCCAAACAATATAATGGGTTTTAGTGTTATAGCCAGTAAGAGAACCAATGGGTGCGTAGCTTCATCAAAGAATAGAGTAAGTGCCAAGAACATATTATGCATAACTTTGTCATAAACCCAAAACAAAAATGAGCCATAACTCAATCATTAAACTATGAGCTCAAATTCGAGCTTTAAACATTTCAAAACAAGGATAGATATGGCTGAAGCATGTATGGTTTCCATTGAAGTGCATGCAACTTGAAACAAATATTTCATATGACTAGGGTTCGAACCGATATAACATAGTAGCAAGCCAATGTTGAATTCACATTCTTCTTGAAAATAAACATTTATAAACTCATGTTTGAACCCATGTAATAAACTCAACAAAAATGAAAAGGGTTCGAGTAATATTAATGTTGGTTGTATAAAATTTGTAATAGTGACAACGCATATCCAAATTCAAACCCAAGCCAAAATTTAAGCAACTATCCATTATACAGACATAGGTTCAACCCACAACCTGGACTCAGCAAAAAAAATAACTTCAATGTTGGTCACATAAGTTTCCAACAGTGAACAAACTGTGTACTTATTCAAACTCAAACCCAAACCAAGACTTGGCACATATTAGCTATAACATAAATGGGTTCGATCATCATTCATTTTTCTTCCACAATCCCACTACTCATTGACATACAAAATTATGATAGGTTCTCCCAGTGTAATATATATAAACTAAATGTTTCAAGTACACATAGGCATCACATTTCCCTCCACGCAACGATTTCACTACTAAAGTTTATAGAGATAGTATACATACCCCACCTCCCTTTGGATTTGGACTTGTGACCCCTAAAGAGAAAACATGTATTCTTAACTATTAAACCTACTCAAGTTATATTAACCTTCACAAAAAACAATTATTAATAAAAATGTAATTAATAATAGTTCAATTTAGTTAACTTAATTTTCAATTATTATTATGGAAAATCAATAGACGTATAGGGAGGAAAGCTAAACAAATATTTTTGAGTTCTCATGAAAACAATCTACATGTTCCGACATCATTGACACGTGGTCATTATTACCGTTGAGATTCTTCCTTAATGCCATGTTTACCGTTTTGAATATTCCATAAGGTTTCGATGGCATGATACATTCCCAAAAAATATGTTTGTCTATATTCCCCCAAAAAATAGATTTTTTTATTTGTTTTTATAAAATAAACGAGAAAAATGTACGATATAATTTAATTTAAATGAGATGTTTTATATATGATAGTATACATTATAATTTAGTTTAAACAAGGGCTGCATGGCAGCTTAGTCCCTGCCAAGTAGATTTGGAAATGGAGATGATAGTTGACACCCTATAATTATTGATGATGATGATTACTGTGAAACATGAACAATATGTTAACTAGGGACTAATTTCATAGTCTTAAAAGAAATCAATTTGTAAAGATTTTATGAAAAAAACTAACACTGATAATTATATCGTCAGAAAGATTGGAATTCAAAGAATTCGACCTAGACTCACAAGGAATGGAGGAATATCGTCAGAAAGATTGGAATTCAAAGAATTCGACTTAGACTCACAAGGAATGGAGGAAGACATGCTGCTCCATGACACTTAGTTTATAGATTTGTCATATGTTGTATTGGCCAGGATCTTTGACCACATTTTTACTTTAATGTGGATGTTGTATAGTTTTGGGATTAATCTAAATTTCCTTCCAATTAAATTAAGCTAGCCAAATGCAAATTGCATTTTAAAAATATTTAATTTTTCTTTTTGAAAATAAACCTTTCAAATTTAATAATATATATTTTTATATAATATTTATTATATTAGATAATAAATATAATCTAAATAATATATTAGATAATAAATATAATAATAAATAATATATTAGATAATAAATATAATATAAATATAATAATGCATAGTACAACTTTTTATATTTAGATGTGGTGATTGATGAAATTCATTGATTATGTAATTAATTCTATATATTACAAGACGTGAAGGGAGCAATAACACTTCAATTCTATCAACCAATTAGAAATGAGAAACACAAATATTTTTATTATATCCAAAAATATATATTTGTTTTCCTATGTTAAACATTACATTGCATACACAAATTTATGATAAAAAACAAATTAATGTCACATAAAAAGCAAACTCATTGTTATAGTCCCATGGCATAGACTAATAAGATGTTTGACCTCATATAAGTCACTAACATTATTAAATTAAAATGAAATTAAATAATATTTTTTAAATTTTTATTTGTTGTTATTTACCATTCGTTTTTAAATAAGATGTTTGACCTCGTATAAGTCACTAACATTATTAAATTAAAATGAAATTAAATAATATTTTTTAAATTTTTATTTGTTGTTATTTACAATTTGTTTTTACAAAATAAACAATTAAAATGACAATATAATTTAATTTAAATGAGATATGTTACATCATATATAGCTTTTATTAATATTATTAAATTAAAATGGGATGAAATAATAACAATTTTTAAGATTAAAATGGAATGAAATAATAACATTTTGTTTTAAGATGTATAAAATAATTTAGTTTAAATGAAATAATGTAAAGTAGAATATTATAATGTGTATATGTTTAATTTAGAATTAATAAATTGATGATGATGATGATGATGATGATGATGATGATGATGATGATGATGATGATGATGATGATGATGATGATGATGATGATGATGATGATGATGATGATGATGATGATGATGATGATGATGATGATGATGATGATGAT
>ML788160.1:158514-178720 GCA_009831015.1 Picea engelmannii | reverse complement strand
TCTCATACATCCTTATTGCAGCAGCCCTCAACTCGAGAGGCACTTTTATCTCTTCCAACCTATTCCAAAGGTTTTTCCTAGGAACCATGTCAAAATCTTTTCTAAAGTCAACAAAACAACAAAAAATATTGGTTTTAGTATTGGTGAACTCCTCTGCAATGATCCTAAATGTAACAAGATGGTCCATAGTTGAATGATATCTCCTAAACCCGGCCTGGCCTTTAGCTCTTTTACCGTGACTTTCTAGCTAAATGATAATCTTCTTTTCCAAAATAATTCCATAAAGCTTGGCTAAAATCGGGCTAATCATAATGGTCCTATAATTAGAGGGAATGTTTTTATCCCTATTTTTAAAAATAGGAACAATGAGGCTTTGCGTCCAGGGTTTAGGGAAGCTCTGCTTGACTGCTAAATTGAAGAGCTTGTGTATGTGAGGGATAAGGATTGGCCTTCCAATTTTAAAAATTTCAGCTTAGTAGCCTTCAATGTCCTTAGCTTTCCCATTTCCCATTAATAATATAAACAAATATAATATTGTATTGAGTATATGCTAAATTTTGATAAAGAAATTTAGAAGAGAAGATAAAGAAGTTTTTCCAAAGGAAAAACGTTTTTCATAAAAAGGGGGAAACAAAGGCATTCAAACTATATTCTTGATAAAAGATCTCATTACATCCATTAAAAGAGTGTGATAGCTAAAAGGATATAAATATGACTAAGAAGTCTCTAATTAAAGATTATTTAGGAAATGAAGAAGAAACATGAATTAAATAATTAAGATCCCTTTTCCCAATTTAAACAAATCAATGTATTAACAATGGTCTAGTTTTTAACAATCTCAAATCAATCAATAAGATGGAGAAAATTAAGAAGGAAAATGGGAAGAAAAACAAGATAATATTTTGATTTGCAAAACTCTCAATTAAAAAAAAAAAAAACAACAACAACAACAATAATTACCCCACTACCAATACATCTAATCACGATCAAACATTATAACTTAATTAAAGCATATTTATTATGGTTATTATGGATAAAAGTTAAAGATTATTTTCAAAAACTCTAGATTTAAAGTTTAAAAAATTAAAAAATATAATTTACATCATTTTAATGTAACACCTATTTCATTTTTTTGGATGTAAGGAAACAAGTGAACGGTTCAAAATCTAAAGGTATTTGGTAAGAGTGAAATTTACCAACCTTACAAACCATCAACATTAATAGTGATAAGTCAATGTACATTCATGAAAAGAAACCAATAATGAATGCCCTTAGTGTTAATGGAGAACTAAGTTGTAATACATTTTACTATTCTCCAAAAAAAAAAACATAAAATTTATTAATGCTTGAACGTTTTGGAGATTGAATTGTATGAGAGGTTTTGAAATATCCTAGATTTGGATGCTTCACCTATCATCTATGACAAATAAACAATAAATAAAATGTATTTTTAAAAAAATTAAACATCACAAAGAAAGAAATAAAAACACATCTCCATATATTTAAAACATTGTTAAATATAAATACAATTAACTAATTTAAAAATTAATTATAACAATGATAAAATCCAACATTTCTCATTTTTTTTAATTAAAATTGTTTTATTATAACTTAATAAAAACAAATCTTGCCATACATAAAAGTTAAAAGGTACTTACAAGGAAACCGTGTTTAAACCTTATAAAAATCTTGCCATACATAAAAGTTACAAGGTCCTTACAACAAAACCATGTTTAAACCTTACAAAGAATACATTTAGATAATCGAGAAAAAATATAATTTACAACCATAGGATTCATTTCCAAAGAAAAAAATCATAACGAAAACAGTCCAAGCTTAACATATCAATATATTTAAAAGCATTATTGAATACACATGCAATATATACTCTTTGAATTATGCACAAATTCAAATAGTAGTTAATTTAGAAATTAATTAGGATATTCATGGGAGTTAAATAATAAATTAGTAAATATTAATGAAATTTAAATAATAAATAACTTAGTTATAAATTATTATGTAAATAATTAATGAAGATAGATAAGATATATATAATAATTTTGTATTTAAATTTAAACTACAAATTTATAACATTATTTTTTTGAAATTAAACAATTTAATAATCAATTTGTAAAAACATTTATATTTAAATTTTAATAATGTAAGAAAATCAATACTTACATATAAGTTTCCATCAACTTACTTTGTAAATATCACTTTTCATCTATTTTTTTTTTTTTACTAGCTCTTATGAATTTACAAAAACCTACACACATTTCCTATAAATCTCACCACACAACTTCCTTTTTATTTCTAAATTAACAACCTATTCCCCCAACCTTCCTCTTTGGAGCTTCAATGACTTGTGGGTCTTCCTTACAAACTCTTAATGATGAAACTCAACATTACAAATTGGTTTAGAATCTAAAATGTCACAATTTGAAGTACATCTCATCATAACTAAGACGAGTGAAGGTTATATATTTTGCTATGGTGATTTCAACTTTGCTATCAAGCTAACATTTTTATATATTTTAATATAATTACAAAAAAATTATAAAAATAAATAAGAGAAAAAAATTTAAAACATGAATAAACATAGAGTCAGGTATCTTTGCCATTTATTCTCATATTATTTTGGACGATGTTTTTATTTCAACAATGATTTCATAAATACCTTATGCTTTGTTATCAATGGCATACATTTGTCCCTCATTATAGGTTTTACTTCTCAATTATACCTTTTCGACGAGGTATCAAACGCCCCAAACAAAGATCGTATACAAAATTTATGCCCTCGAGAAGTTGACGTATCAACTACCCTCATCGGGGCCGACAAACTTTTTGGCGTTTCATCTCCCGGGGTTAGGGTTTTGGATGTTCAAGGTTTTCTCATTTATGCTTTATGTTGAAAAAATCCTTTGGATCTTCATTTTAATCATCTTCTTGTGAATGAGCGTAGCCGTCACATCTCTTCTTAGAGGTAACTTTCCACCATTCTAGTGAGTTCATTCACTCTATATTTTTATAGTTTTTGTACATTTCTCTCATAAATAGAAATTGTGTGTTATGGTATCTTTGTGTTTCTTGCAATATCTCTGTGTATTTCCTTGTTATATCTCTACCTTCATTTCGTTCTCAAAATAATCTGGATCAAAATCAAGTTAGGTGGGGGCTGCTACAGAGAGCGTGTAGATCAAAAACAGTGAAAGGTGAACAGGGAGGGAAGGTGTTATGTCTTATTGTTCTTTTGTTGTTTGATAGAAGTTGCTTTGTGCATCGTGCAGTTTCTTTTGTTGTGTTTCTGGTTTTTGCAAGGGCAAGTCAAGTGGGTGGGAGGTTGTTATAGAAACTGTGTAATTCAAAGGCAGACGAAGGTGAGTAGGGAGAGAGGGTGTGTTGTTTTGAGGTTTTATTGTTTACTTTTTTTTTGGTTGCTTGATATGTTTATCTATTATGTCATATGTTATTGTTCATAGAGACAGAGTTGTTGTCCATTTGCAAGTGTCAAAAGTGACGAGTTCCAAGAGTTCTAATTTTGGGGTTGTGGAAATGTGCATCAGAGTGTAAGAAATCATCTAAATTATATGCTATATGTCAAGGAAAATTAGGTCGTGATTGTTATTTTGTGTCTTTTTGTTGTCGTCTTGTATTTTTCATCTTGTTTTCCATTTGATTGATGCTATGGAGATGGTGTGGGTGTAAGGCTAGGAAGCAATGCATTATTTTTCATGTGTTGTGAAGCAATGTTTTTTTTTCAGATTGGTGCATTGCACTTTGTTTCATGTGTTCTCTTTCTGTTGGGGGTTTAGTAACTATGTAATCAAATATAGTTCAGAGAGAGGGGGGGATTTTTGTAGTTTTCCCAAAGGCTTTTGCTATGAACATATGGCATAACTGGATTCGTCTATGTCTTACACATCTTGGCAGAGGTAGATGAGTATCGTCGATACAACGATTGTTGTGTATTTAAAGGTAGAAAAAGGAGAAAGTTTGTCACACATGGAACTCCCATGTGGATTTCTAAAGGGTACACCCTCTAGAAACACTAGGGTCAATTCCCATAGTGTGTGATGTCAAGGGTCAACTCCCTTGACATGTCCTCATGTGCTCTCCACATGGGACGTTGGGATATAAGCCCAAACACACTTATCCCTTCTCGAATAAGTGTCCCACTTGTCCCTTCTCAGATAAGTGTCATCACAGATAAAATCAACTCAATCACAGAGGAGTACAATCTGGAGAATCTCTGAGGAAGCTACAAACATCAACACTCCCTCTCAGCAAGGGAGGCATTCTTTGCCACGCCAATTTTGTCATGGAAGTACTTGAACTTCATCTTGGTTTTGTAAGAATATTAGCAACCTACTCATGTGTAGGAAGGTACAATACCAATACTTCCTTCCTCTGCACCATGTCTCGTATGTAATGGTACTTGATCTTAATGTGGTTTGATTTGTCATGAAACACTAGATTATCTAAGATATTCACACAACTTTGGTTACCATAATGACTAATGGTGGAATCCAGCACATGTTCGAATAAATCTGCAAGGAGCTTGCGAAGCCACACTGCTTCATGGACTGACATACTTAATGCAATGTACTCTTATTTTGTTGTGCTCAAAGCCACAGAAGTTTGTTTCCTGCTACACTAGGAAACCATGGAAGATACCAAAGTGAAGCAACACCCAAAGGTGCTCTTTCTGTCCAATGCGCTCCCTGCCAGAGTCAATATATTCCTGTCATATCATATCAATACTGGAAGTATATCTCAGACCATGTCCAATTGTTCCTTGCAGGTATCTCAACACATGCCTCGCAAAATATCCAGTGTGTCTATCTCGGCTGACTCATAAACTAGCTAAGTGCACTCATTGCATACCAAATATTTGGTCTTGTGTTAATCAGATACATCAATGATCCAATCAGTTGTTTGTACAGGCTCGGATCAATTTCGTCGGAATCGAAAGAAGACACACTTAGTTTCTTCGGATTCGTCACCATTGGTGTAGCCATGGGCTTCAAGTTCAACATCCCAAACTTCTTCAATATCTCAACTGTGTACTTCCCCTAACTCGGGAAGATCTCATCAGTTCTCTACCACACCTCTAGTCCCAAGAAGTAGTGCATCATACCAAGGTCCTTCATCTTAAACTTAGAAGCCAACGCATATGTGCATTCATTCACTTTGTATTACTGCTACTGCTATTCGAAATATGTGTAAAAGACATTTTGGTCGATGTGAATCCTACTATTGGCCTTGACATGATGACAACTTTGCGACTCATCTATCTTTGGAAAATATGCAAGTAACAAAAAAAGAAATGTTTTTTATATAATGCACATCAAGAATATCTCATTCAACCATTTGTTCCAACAATACAACTCATAAGCAATAAATCGTTTGCTTAAACACTACACCAATGTAAATGCAAATATGAGTGAGTCTAAGTAACCACACTATGCATACATCACCCACCATCAAACATGATGTTAGATGCAAAACTATGACAATGTGCAAACAATAGACATATCATTCTCTGCACAAGATTTGAATATAAACCAAGTGCTAAATAGACAAAGTATCGACTATATGTAGCATAGCCCTATGTAGAAGTTATGATGAAATTTCTCTTCCAGTTGCACAAGTCTCTATGCAACCAACTCTGCAAATTCCAGACTGTAAGTTGTGTGAATTATTAGGGCAAGGGTCGAAAGTCTACAACAATCCCCCACCCCATAGAACTATACTTCACATACTTAAAACTATTTGTTTATAATCCTTGTACAAAGAACCTGCACATGCCACCCTCCTGCACTTCAACATTTCCAATAGTTGCATACCCATTATTGTGACAAGCGACGTAATTTGCAAAATAGATGATTGATTTACAATAAATTGATTTGCTATGTTTTAGGATGAAATGCCACACCTCTAGAAACAATGCCAAGCAAATATACTCCCTATTTGTAAACTGCTCCACAATTTTTTATTATGGCTATTACTACTCAAAAGGTATCCAATATTTGTAAAATACATTTTAGAAAATTGGCATATTTCTCTTCGGTTTATCGTAATCCTAGTTCTTCTAACTATTTCAACAATTTGATTTTCACGAGCCTTCTACTTGCCCAATTTTGAGGTTGGACGGAGGTTTTAAAATAGCCATATCTTAGCGTTCTACACAACTATGCCTCTCATACATCACCAAAGCTCAAAATGATTGGCCTTTCCTTGCAAATCCGTCAAAGTTCAAATTGCATCCCCTATTACATCCAAATTACATCACCTATCGCAATTCTCCCTACATATGCATGGGACAACACGACCATAACTCGCATGAATTATCCACACAAGCATTGAAAACACACAACATTGTCCCTACCAACGATACCCATCTGCCACTGCCCAGATGCCTAACACATAGCCAAACAGATTGTCGCCATATATCCATAGCAAATGCCTCCAAGAAAATTGCAAAATTCCCGTCTTTCCAAACTATATCTTCCTATGCTACAATCAAAGCCCCAACAAAAGAAGAACATATGAAACACAATACAATGTACCATCCTTAAAAAAAAATCACTACAACACATGCAAAACAATGCATTGCTCCCTAACTTAGACCATAAGTTGCATGCATAATCAACAAAAGGGTCCAAAGTCTAAAATCCTCGTCCACCCAACACTACTATACTTGGTGTACCTAAGAAGGTGGAGTAGAGTCATCAAATAAAATATGAAAGTGGTTGTCATCCCAAAAATGACAACTATCCATATACCAATCATCACAATCGGCCTCGAAATCATACCAAGCATATGCTTCTTGATTATATGCATCCCCGATGTCCTCCATAAGATATATCTCATGTATGCTAGTCAAGGATCTTTGAATATTGTAGCAATTGTCCCTGAGATCTTGTAGACCCTCTTGCAGATGGTGCTCAAGGGCTTCAAACTTCCGTCTAATTTCCATGAGAAGTCGAATATCCATTGGAAATACCACATGTAATATACCAAAACAAATATATTAGAATTATCTATCTGATGGCATTGATCTAGTGGAAATCTGAGCACTCTATGAAAATTTATTAGCTCTGCAGTCTCGTCGTCGTCTCGAAAAACCCACAAAAATGGTTGGTTTTAAATCAGTGATATCTTCACTTCCAGAGCTCTGATTTGGGTGATGTTTTTTTTTGAATTTGGGTGAAATTGTGAGAGGAACGCATATCTATAATTGTTTTAGGAAAATTCGGCCCCAAGTGCTATAGAAATCAGAAAAATAGTGCGGCCATACGCGGAAAAAACCCTGAATCTATTTAGGTACTTAAAACTGCAAAAATTAGACAAGCAACAACCTTTTATTTTGGTGACTTGTATGCAGATGCAATAATATATATCAATACTGCATAGTATTGCATATAATAGAAAGTGCATATTACATCGATTGTTATCATGTCAGTAGTAAGTTGTGCATCTAGTGTTTATCAAGATTTCATGTCCACAAGTCCAAGTTATGTGCATATTGAATTTCTTATCATGAAATGAACAAATTGTAACCGAAGACTATTTGGGAATTACATAGATGTGTTGATCTTCTGTCATATGAGAATGGACAATGTATTGGCCGGAAGTGCATTGACAAAGTGAAAAAAGACATATAGCATTAAAATAGATAGCCATTGAATTGAGAAAAGACGCGTTAGATTGCAAAACAAAATCAAAATTTGCATTATTTTTCATTTGAAAAGAACGACATATACAAATGCAGACTAGTACATTTCATAGAAATGTTCAGGTATCAATTTAAAAATAGTATAGAATATATTATATGTGTTACGTGTTCATGTATATTTTGTTGTAACCAGGAGAAGTTGGACAAGCCAGGGAAGTATTAGTACTAGTTCATCGCAGACACACTCTCAGCAACAGAGTCACAGGTAAATTCATATAGGCTATTTTTTGTTTGCATGTTGTGATGGCATGGTCAGCTAATAGTAACAAGTACTTATGCAATTTGCAAATTTCTATATTCAGTTCAAGTGAGATAGGTACACCTAGAATTGAAGCAATCATTGTTGGGGAGTCAAGTGTGACAGGGACAAGTGAAGCAAGTATCCATGCAAAAAGACCAATTGGAAAGGTATGTATACAAAAGTGTGCATTTTGCAGTTGGACAAGAAATACTTTGAAATTGTTTTTCATATTGCTTATTTTTTGCAATTGTTATTGCATGGTGCAGTTTCGTAACTTCAAACATTGTGTCAATAGAAGACTTGAACAGTCGTAGAACTGGGGAGGTATTCATTAGTGATATAATGGTTGTTTAAAACATATATTTAGATAAAGTGAATAGAACACGCAAAATATTGCATGCTGACGTGACAGATGCAAATTTCATGATGACAATTACATTGACTGTTCCTGCACACCTCATTGAAAGACATGAGCAAAAGATTGTTCCTGGAGTTGGAATATCTATTACACATTTTAAAATTCTACCAAAAAGTGGCTATGATTGTGGTGATTATGATCGTGTTATATGTGTAGTTGAATCAAGTGTCATCGAGACGGTGTCTCCAACGTACAAAGAATACAAGTTCATACCAAACACAACAATCAAGCAATTTTCAAGTAATACATACATGTATCCCATTGACACTATTGGAGTTGTCGTGACGTTGGCCAGGAAAGTTAAATCGTAATACAATTTGCATATAAAAGATGGAAACGCATAGGATGAAAAATCAATGGTATGTTTTTCCATTGTCAATTATTTTTTGTTTATATGCTACTATATGTTAGGTGTGGCTATATGAAAACTACAATATTTTATGTATCGATTGCAACTATTCGAGACATATGGACATTTCTTCGCTTCACTAGAAGAACAATTGCAAACAGGGAAATTTCTCATTTTTCTATTTAAAAATATAAACAAGAGGGTATATACAAAACAAAAGGTGTTCCACACAACATAGTTGACATTTATAACAGAACTTACAATAAAAGCAGTCAAAGTTCTGAAAAAAAATAATTGGGTCGACAAATGTTGTGTATAAATTGACAGCTCTATCTACAAATGTTGTGTATAAATTGACAGCTCTATCTACAAATGTCGTGTACAAGACTATTTGAAAACATATATATATAAACTTTGTATTGTATAAACAGGTCGAGGATACAATTATAGAAACAAATGCATATTCAACTTCATTTGAACCTGTTTGTGCAATTTGTAACTCTCGTGCAGGTGCATCTGCTTTGATAAAAAAATGTAATGTTTGATTATGTAAGATGCAATCAGAGATTCCCTTTTGTATATAAACATTTCTTGAGTGTTGTTATATGTACAATTGACAACGATAATGTGCAATGCATCGTCAGGGAACCTATATTTAAGGAACTGCTTCCTGGCCTAATAAAAATGCAATAGGAAATGTCTTTGCAAAAGAAACCCAAAACAATTTATATGCTACGGGATTTACGAGTACATAGAAAATTTACATTGAACGAAGATAGTGTCATGCTACATGTGGGGTAGATATTGGATGAGTACAGTGTCATCCTACATGTGTAATGACTTCTATCTATTGCTTTTCAATTTCTTTGTGCATATACTATAACTCTGATCTAGTTATTATTTTTTATATTGGTGAAAAATGTTGATGCGTAATATCATACACATCATTTATACATATTGTCTATGTACTTATTTAATGTCGGGAATAGTGTATGCATTGATTCAAATGTATTTGGTTGGCATTGTTAGTATTGCAATATTGCTCTATTACATTCTTTGCAATTCAATTATGTCAAAATTTTGATGGAGATTGGACAAAAGATGTTTAGACGTTATTGGTCATGTTACATTGCAACATTAATATATTGTAACAATATCTATATTGCAATTGGAACAAGTTTTGTTATTCGATGCACCAAGTATTGTCATTGCTATGGAATTTGTAATACATCCTTCGTATTTTAGATAATTTGATGTTGTTTGCAGATGCAATATGCATCTCTGCTATCAGTCTTGGAAATTTCTTTCACAATGTGGTTGTGCAGGAAATCACAATGACATTTGTTCTGCTTACAAGTATTTATGTGCATCTGTATATTGTCCTGCTTTTTTGAATAGAATTTTTTACTGTTTAATCTAGTGCAACAAACAATAGAACATGTGATAAAGGTTTTGCATAAAAACAAACTTAGGCATTTTGATGTGTGTTTATGGATAATAGAATGGCATGCAATGACCCATGTAGTTTCAATTGATTTAAGCAACTTGGCCTAAGTGAATATTGTTTCTATCTGCATGGTGTCTATGATAAATGTTTCATACACAAACACTAAGAACAATTTTCTAATTGACCTATATATAGAATCAAATGCAATCAAACTTCAATAAGAAAACACATGGTTATATTGTTGCATTATACTACATATTTTTGTTATTTTGCAGCACATAATTCCATGCTCATATGGAATTTAAATAGAAAACATGAAACTTGAAAAACTGCAAATGTTTAAACTGAAATTTGTATATGGCACAAATTGTCCATGGCTTTGTTGCAACTATAAACAACCAACAATTATAATATAGCTTCTCCTTGTCGGCATTACGGTGAACCATAAATGTACATATACATGTAATCAATTAAAATGCAACTTCCACTGGGTTCAGTGGATCGCAAATAGATTTCATTTTGCAGGTATGTGAACTATTAGGAGTATGGTAGTGTGGGATCGAAGTGCAATGACTTGTCTGATTTCTTTGCACAGTTCCTATAAAATAGAATAAATGTCTTTTTTGGGGGGATACACATATGCAGAACGCAAGATGGATGAGCATATGGCTGCACAGAATATAGCAGTGCCCCGGTGTGCATATGCACATTGTGATCAGAGAAGTTACAAATAATTTGGACTCTTGCAAGTGCTTGATACATATGTACACATTGCACTGGTGCTCGATGATTTTATAATCTATAGTTAATGTTAAATACCTAATTTATGTATCCATTGAATTATAACTTGATACCTTGTACATAAATACCTATCTACCCTCTTTTTCTTTGTGACCATCATTCCCATGACTCCATTAGTGCTCTTTACCCTAACTATGTCTAGATAAATTTAGCAATGTTCTAGACTAACTAGATATCATTGTTTACAAAGGTTCCTCTTCACTATACATGCATAGTTTGATAACCCTAAGATTTGATAAATTAAAAAAGAGATTAACTTTATGGATATGGGGTCCCCGAGGTGTAGGACAGTCGGTGACGGAGTGTGTTGTTAAGCCACTCCGTGATGTTAAAGTCACCGGTTCAAAACCTGCGAGGACAAAAAATCCAACCATGTTAAGGGTTGGTGTGGCTCGGGCCGGGTGCGATCCCCGAGTGATTTTGACGGCTTAGATGCCCCTGAGTCGCGGTTTCTCAAGCCACGGGTTAATCACGTAGCCAACAGGTCCCGCACAAATTAACAAACAAAAAAAAAACTTTATGGATATGGTCTTTATTTCACTAAATTGCATGGCTAGTTTCCCTTCCCTGGATATGGTTCCTTGTCAAGATAGAGGTGCTTTACAAAATAGGGGTTGTTGTAGAGTCAGTTGTCCTTGTTGTACTAGGGGTGCCTCTATTTCTTTCATTGGAAACCTTGAAGCATTTGCAATGCATAATTGGAGACTCACACTGCAACAACTACCCTAGACTCATATATATTGTATATGTATCACATTGCAAGTCTATGACAAGTAAAAATTGTATGTGTTAGAAGAATGAAAATTAATATAATTAAATGCACAAACAATGAATAGTTTTTTTCAAAATATAATGATTAAACAATACACAAAATAAACAACAATAGCATTATTATTTATGTAAGAGGAGAATGATAAGAATAAAAAAAAAACAAGTAAAAACATTTAATATTGTTGATGAAAAAACATTTATGATAGGAGTTTGTTAAAAATGATTGCTACATATTCACACAAGAGGGATCTGTGAATGAGCTGAGGCATCATATTTATGAATGGTCACATCTAATAAAATTGATTGACAAAGTTGTCACATCCTCAGCATACATAACAAATTTTGATAAATAAATATACTTCGTAATTTGAATTTGATAGGACAATGAAATCAACAAAATGAATCACCCCGAACATAATAAACAAGGGTTGCGTGGCAACGCAACCCCTACCAACTAGGAGATATATGTTTAACAATGAAACTTAGTATAACTAGATGCATAGATAATGAATAGTCTTTGTCAAAAGATAATTCATATAATAAATAAATAAAAACATTATTGTATATGCAAAGAAAACCAATTAGCATAAAACTTTGTAAAATCAAAAAATATATATATATAGAATAAAATAAAACCAATTAGCATAAAACTTTGTAAAAATGAAAAGAAAAAAAACAAATTGTTCAGTATGTGCAGAGACTTTCTTTGAGCATTTTTCCACACCTCTACATAAGTATATCCCTACATAGGTACGATATTGTTTATTAATGTCCAATGTGCAATATACAATGTGCAATTTATTAAACAATTAATCATTTGTTAATTATTTAATATTAGTTATTAACTATTTATTAATTATTTAATATTGCAATGCATTGATGCTTATGTGCAGAGACTTTTGCACATGTATATTCCCGCACAACATGGTTTTGCATGGTATGTGTGGATTCTTTTGCTTTGATGATTTGTCAACACCTCTGTACATGTATATCGTTGCATAGGCATGGTATTATTTATTAATGTGCAATGTATTTTTTCTTATATGTGAAGACTTTTGCATAGGTGAATCCATGCACATCTATGGTTCTATACATGTACACAGCGGTCAAATTTGAACCTGTCCCAGCCCTTCCAAAGGCTTCCAACTTGTCAAAGAAGGGTGTGGAGAAATTTAACCTACAAAAACAATTTACAAATTAAATTTTGCACGTCCATTGGGAAGTGCAAAATTGATTAAAATCTTTCAAAATAAGAGTAGTTGTTTAGATATTCCGTCAAAATTATTTATAAAATAGACCAAGAAATTGGATTCGGATTTGGGGATTAAAATCGAAATTTAAAGCCATATTAAAAAATAAATAAACTTTGTCTTAATAAAAAAAAATATTCACCATTAATATTATATATTATATAATAAGTTAATTATATATAATATAATATAACTAACTTATATTATATACAACTAACTTTATATTATTTCTTAATATATATTATAACCTAATATATATTAATATTAGAATTATAATATGTAATGTAATATAAATATATATTTAATAACGTAATTTATAAATTTATATTATATAATCTGGATTATAAGTGAACACAGTGTTTGCAGAGATTTTTGTTAAGTGTTATATATATATATATATATATATATATATATATATATATATATATATATATATATATATATATATATATATATATATATATAAANTATAATCTGGATTATAAGTGAACACAGTGTTTGCAGAGATTTTTGTTAAGTGTTATATATATATATATATATATATATATATATATATATATATATATATATATATATATATATATATATATATATAAAGTTAATAATAATATTATTATTATTAATTATATAATATATTATTAATATTAATTATAAAATAGAATAATTAATATATATAACATATTATAATAATATTATTATATATATAATAACTATATAGTTATTCTATATGACATGGAAATGTCACACTCCACATAATGGAGATAGGGACATGTATCATCATCATTGTCAATTACATCTAGGATCACACCATTGTTAATTACATCTAGAATCATACTTCCTTTGATTTTAAATAATTTATTGGTAATTACTTGAAGGTGTCTAACTGTTTGATATATCTATGCTGAGAATAATATTGCTCTGCAGTTTTGAACCGGAATAATATTTCTTTGCGGTTTTGAAATTATATCTTTGTGGTTTTGAACAGGAATAATACTTCTCTACGGTTTTCAAATTATATCTTTGCGGTTTTGAACAGGAATAATACTTCTATGTTTTTTTGAACGATATATTTTATTTATAAAATTATATATCTACGGTTTTGAACGGGAATAATACTTATCTTTGGTTTTTACCTTTTTTACCCAGAATAATCTTAGTTTCTTCGGACTTCTCTCTTGTTTTCGGAAATTATTTTTGGCTTCTTCAACCGGTTGAGCAATTGGACATGTGAAATGAGGTGAGTCACTTTTTACATTTTAATTTAAAATATATTTATAATCTATTAACGTAAAGAGATTTAAATATATTTTATTTATTTTTATTTTAAGTTTCATAAGTAAAAGTTGATTTGAGAGATACAGTCAATCCAAAATAATAATTGTTACATTTTTTTCTCTCCTTTTCAATATGAGCACTCCACCACCTATTCCAACAACTCAGCCTAACAAGGGGGGGGGTGGAGGGGGGCAAAATCACCCTAGAGATCCTTTACAATTATATGGAATCAGTAGAAAAAGAAGAGAAGAGGGAGATGCCAAAATCCAAATAGAGTTAGAAATATTAGAAAAAATGAGTGAAGAAAGAGACATAAAACTCCAAATAGAGCTAGAGGCAATGATTGATAATATATATATATATATATATATATATATATATATATATCATTCAAACTCAAATAGAGGATAGGTTCTTAAGGTTCATGAGTGAATTGTAGGCAATGAAGGATAGGATTCAAGAAATGGAAAAACATAAACAATCAACCCAAGAAGAGGGATTGAAGAAAATCACAACTTAAGAGATAGGATTAAAGAGCTAGAAGAAAAACTAACCAACAATTTGACCCGCGGTAATATGGAAAACAAATTGGATATCAAACCCATCAAATAGGAAATGAATAAGCTAATCGAACTGGACCATGAGCATAACAAAAGAGCCTTGAACCTCATAATTTTTGGTATAAAAGAACAACAAGAGGAGGATACACTAGCAATAGTAAAAGAAGAATTAAATAATAAATCACAAATTGATACAACTTACCTCATAGAAGCAAAGAGGCTAGGAAAAATAATTGATCACAAAGATAGGTTGATCCGTGTCAAAGTAAGTTGTAATGACCATAAATATAGCAGACTTAGTAAATCTCTAAGCTTAAAAGGGTCAAGAATATTTATAAATGAAGACCTCATTCCTGAAGACCAAGGTGAACTAAGGAAGGAAGTTCAAAAGGTAAAAGAATCCAAGAAAGGAGGAAAATAGGCAAAATTAGAAATTGAAAAGTTATTTTTAGGGATAGAGACGAGAAGGATAATAATAAATAGAAATTTAGGACACTCGGTGTTGTTCCGGAGTCTTTACTTAAGGCTATGAAGTATAGGGTCTAGGCATCCAGAAGAGGGTAAAGATATGGAAGGGAGAAAACAACTGGAAGAGAAACTATGGCTGATTTCTAAGTTGTCTATGTCTAACTTCCACTTGTTCTTGAATGGTTATGTCTCGTTCAATGGCTTCCCACGAATGCTCGAGTTCGACTCGGGAAGTTGCAATTCTTAGGATAGTACCAAAGAAGTTTAAGGCGATGTTGGTTTGGTCTGAGAGGCCGAGTTCTACATGAGGTTGCCTTGCAATAGGGGTTGTCATTTAAGGGACAAAAATTTAAGAGGTTGTTTTTTTTAAGTTGTTGATTCAATTTTTAGATTATATGAGAAAAAATCCTATGAATCCAATTAAATGGTTTAAACAAAATCGAAGGTCGTTTTCCGTAACTGAGTTAAAATTTGAAACCGAGCATGAAACGAAAGAAAACATAGAGCTGTCAAACAATGTGAGGCATCAATTCAAGAGGAATCTCACGTTGTAACAGAAGAAGGAAAAGAAAAAAAAAACACTTTAATGAAGCATAAAATAAAGAGATCTAAGAAATTCACAGGTCTTGTACCTGCTAATAGCCGATACAGAGGAAAAGATGTAAATAATTAGATAACTAAAACCTGATCACCACAATGGAAGTTGTACTAAATTGTAGTTAAAGCATTCATCAAAGATGTATATAAAAATCACATGAAGTATGAAATAACAGAGGAAAACACATAACTCAATCTTGACGGAATATGGAGTCTTCAATTCACTTTGTATTAATCCTGGCAAAGGAAAATTTTCTCTATTACAATCTGCCGAAAGAAAAAAGCCCCCTTTCCTTTTCTTTCAAAATGCATATTTATACAAGATTAAAAAACACTTCAAATTCCATTCGTTCTAGAAGTCTTTGATTACAAATGAGGAAATGAAGCATTTCATTTCCTCGCTCTTTGTCTTCCTCCATGCAGGCGGAGTGCCTTCCTTTCTTTGTTCCTTTGTACCCATAAATAGAATGGAATAACGTCTGTCATCATTTAACACCAGAAGCCTGCCCTTTCCCCTGCTCAACGCAACTAACACACCTTTCAATCAATTGGGCTATCAACTTGGAGGTCTCTAATTGGTTGTTTGCCTCAAAAGTGTAACAATTCTTTTCCATCTATGGAAATTGTCTTCCTACTTGTCGGTCTTCCGTGATGATGGACCATAATTGTAAACTTGGTTTTATTAACCATTTGTCCACTTGGGAAAATTCAACCTGACTCAGCTGGGATATTTTAGCTTGTTCATTTTCAACATTCTCCTTGATATCTAACAGGCGTTTGGCTATGTTAATTTTTCCCAATGTCTCGGCGCTATCTTCCTTATCAAGGTTCAACAAATTTTTATTTATCAAGCCAAATGTCTCTTCACAAGAATTCTTCATCTCTTTAGCTCTTTCTCTGCTCTCTGATATGTTATGCTCCCACACCTTCAGTAAGATATTTCCCCTGGTTTTCTCTGGGATGGATAATCTGGCACTACCGACCATTCCTTCCTTTGTTGTTGTTACAACAGCCTCCTGGAAAGAAATTCGAGCCGCCCCGGCTTCTCTTTCTCTCAAAGAGATATCCTTTAGTGCTTGATCAATCATATGAAAGTGACTTTGGATGATTTCCACTTTGGCAAGCAATTCCTGCTGAGCTATTTCCACCTTCTTTTGGATCTCGGTGGCTTGGGATTAGAATATGTTTATATCTATGACCTAGTTCTCGACAGAATTCAATTTTGACTACAACTGTTGTATTAAATCCTCTTACTGACTTACCTGCGCTTGGTTTATCTGGGTCGACTGATGCATTTTCTCGAGCTCAGATCTAATCTATTCGATTTCCCATTGGTCAGCTACTCTGGCCTCCTCGAGACCTTTGTTCGCCTGATCCCTGGAATTCACTTCTATCATAACTACCCTAGCCTCCAACTTATTGATCAAGAGGTTCTTTCGTTTCAACTATAACTTTAGAGTTCCAACTGAGTATTGATTGGTCATAGCATAAGCTCCTAATGTTCTTGCTATCTCCTCGGTGAATTCTTCCTCTTTCGCGGCCTTTCCATCTGTTATGATTTTAAATTTTTTAGCCACTATGCCCTCTCTTTGATATAATTTTTGCTTCACCATGGCCTTCCTTTTCTTATCAAAGAAAAATTCATTAGGAGGCAGCTCTTCTATGGAGATGGGCATCATTTCTTCATTGAAAATCCATCCTGCATCGGGTTCCCCTTTGCGAACTGTAAGGGTGTGATAATAGCAATCAGATTGTCAATTTCCTTGGATGATTATTTAGGGGTAGCGTCTGTGGTTGGCTCGCTTGACGTGGTCAGTGGGGTGTCGCCTACATTTTTCGAGGGTATCTCTGCTTGACTTATTACCTGCTCGCTCAGCACAACTGCCTCTGGGTTTTTCTCTCCTTTATCGGGGATTTCAGCTCCCTGTTCCGAGGTCTCCCCTTCCTCTATCCATTCCTATTTTTTCTCCTTGCCAGGACTTGAGTTCTTTGAGCCTTTGGCTTCCACCTACTGTGTTTCTGGAATCTTTGGGGTTTTTCCCTGTAAGATTAGGGGGAGGCAACTATTCTGATGCTCCTCGAATTTGAGGAAATCATACATATCTTCAGGTGGCAAGGCTTGAATCCGACTCGAGACTTCAGAGTAGGACCTCACACCTCGGAATATTTCATCATGAGGTGAATCCTCGTGTTCGTATCTCTTCAGGCCACAATTCACCAAGTGATTACTCACAACCTTATTAGGGTCATGCTTTTTGAACTCAATGTTCACCAACTTCATTTCCTCCAAAGTCGTGACCTCGGCTTTGGCATGGCCAAAATATAATAAAGAGTATGAACCAATATGAATGGGGAAGGGTGGCCATACCTTCTTCGATAGTCCTTTGAGCTCTTTGTTTATCCCACCAAGCACAGCTTGCCTGGCAATCTTGCGGCATATTAGCTTATCTGGAAGGAATAATGGCAAAGAATGGGGGGAAACATAGGTGCTGAAAACCCTGATGTATGAAAACTCTGTGTGACATCCTCCTCATTACGACAATAACTCTTTAACAGGTTCAAAATTTATTTTTTTTTGTTTAAGGTGTGTGCGCGCATGTAAAAAGGAATAGACACACTTGACTCTACGTCGCCACCCGACGACTAACAAGACGCAACCACGATGATCACAACAAGAAGACATAAGGCACACAAAAAGTAGCTGCAAGCATTAAACGACCATAGGCATAAGGCGCACAACAAGTAACTGCAAGCATTAAACGACATATTGTGTTATGTACAGTACGAACACAGATGGAAGAATCCATAGTAGTAGATTTTACTATTTCTGCACAGGAAAGCAGGGTGTTTAATCTTATTTCTCTACTCTCGAGAGAGAGAATGTCAAATAGGCTCCTGGTCGATGGCTCATGAAGAAACTAGTAATCTCTGTCAAGAGGTCACAGTGGTTGGAACTCTGCCTTTAAAGAGCCCGAGACTATTGATACGACCTTAGAGGTGTGTCGCAAGAGTGGAAACCCTGCCTTTAAAGGGCCCGAGACTCTTGATATGGCATTGGATTCTTTACACAAAAATAATCACACACACAGACTTATATACAGAGCGACTAGCTTTATCAAATCGAAAAGTATGATATCATACAACTGTGAGTTTGGATAATTCCAATTATAGTACTAACCCTAAAATTAATTAACAATCTCAATACATCCTATATGTTACATGTACCATAAAATTACAATAACATTATCTTAACAACCTCACATCTTATGTTATAAAAACCTTGCAACTAAAACATCAATCACCAATCACATTACTCCTTGTATGCTACCAATGCAATGAAGTTACAATAACTTTACCATAAAATAAATCAACATTCATTTATATTACCATAACCTTGCCAATGAATTAATAATAAAAAGAAATCATTACCGTAGCATTTAACATGAAGCATTACATTACATGATTCTTCCATTGCGCGCAATTCAATTCATCAGGCAACATGCCATTCAATTCTTAAATAATCATGGGCGCGAGAATAAGTAAGTTTAAGCCATCATTAGAAATAACTATATAAAAACTAAATATCTAGATCCACCATCTACTACATAAATCCTCAATGCGTAAAAACTAAATCTATGTCAATCATTCACTACATACTAACCACTGCTCAAGTAGCGATAACTAAAACCATCGGTATTGCATCCATAAGGCCATAAGGTGCCATCTCAAACAACACTAAATATACATCAATAAGCCAGTCGGAACTTCGCCAAGGTTAACATGTAAGTAACATCAACTGTAGGCTAACTAGCTTGGCTAAAATTACAAAAAGGAGAGCCATTAGCAATTGGACACTAAATGCAACCAGTTTTAGCAAGGTTGAATGCAACCCATCCTTAATCTAACGTTCCTTCCAACTAGTCATTACTCTTGATGACCATAGCATCTATATCAACTAGAATGCTACCATTAAATGTACAATTAAGTGATCACAAGACCCTTATCGGAAGCAATTAATAATGCATTCTCAATCATAGATCAATCAGCAAGTCTAGAAATTGCAATAGTCAATATTCACCACTCCATTGTAATCATTACACCTTCAAATTGGGCAGTTCTAATTTAACCAGGTTCTCATCTACTAGTTGTTAACATTAATTGAAACATCAGCCAAATAAAGTAGCTTGCTATTAATACATACTAACTAATATAAAGTAGTTGTTGTTATGAAAAGTTAACTAATACAAGGCAGATTGCCTTTATTAAATAAAGTAGATTGCTATCATTAACC
>ML788160.1:124320-151699 GCA_009831015.1 Picea engelmannii | reverse complement strand
TGAGAAGTTTTAGACTTAGGACTTAGATTCTGAACTAGGCGACATTTAATTAGGGAAGTAGCTTAAGAATTTCTTAATGTGTTAAATGTCTTAGGGCCATCTAGGTTTGTTCCTTCATCAACATCAATGCGACGTGCCCTTCAACACGCACCACGTGCTCCAAGGGTGCCACTTGCCAACTTATGTTTCTTTTGCACGGCGTGCCCTTCAGGATGCACCACGTGCTCCAAGGGTGCCACTCGCCAACTTGTGTTTCTTTCGCGCGACGTGCCCTTTAGGATGCACCACGTGCTCCAAGGGTGCCACTCGTCAACTTGACTGATTGGTAGACATCTATAACCCCTGGAGTCAACACTCCACCAGGTGAACTTGTGGGAGACTAAGGGCTCTAAGGAATAAGGCCCCTGCCTTATTGCGCGTCCCTTAGAATCATCGTGAGCGACTGTCGCAGTCTGCCCTCATGGCATCGTGGATCCTCTCAAACTAGGTAATTGTTAACCTACAGTTTGAGCCACGGCGGGAGTGCTAGTAGGCTGTGGCAGAGCTGTTGTCCACACCTCTCCCTCAACCTCTATGGAAATCATGTGTGGCCCCTTTACTCCATATGTGAGTCTGGTCGGCAAGCTATTGTCAGCCTGCATCATCAACAATCGTGCCAGAACATGTCAACATCATATCATCAAATCAATGAAATATCACAGTAAATAAATCAACCCAAATAGCACACTCACTGACTCAATCTGGAGTCCAAGGGGTTCCACCGATGCCTCTGAATCCTCAAGTTCCAAAATCCTGCACACTCAATAAAACTGAGTCAATAGCACCTGTCTACGTCAAAGCAGTAAAACATCATGTCATCTATCATAACGCATCATAATCAAGGATAAATGTTTTAACATCATAAAAGTCCAGATCACTTGCGAGCAAGTGTCCTCAAAGAATAAGTTTTCTCAGTGCGCCAGAGCGGGATGTTACACTCTGCTTCCATATACCAATCTGCTACATTACTCAGGTTGGCCATGATGTTATCTGAAATATGGGGAGGCGGATGGTCGAAGATAGAGACATACATCAATACCATTACCCAGTTAAAAATCTTGTAGATGAAATCTTTGGCCTTATCCTCCCAAAGTTTCGAGTGGTAGACATGGATAGGCTCATCATTAGATGGAGTCCAACTCTAGCTCGTCAATGGGAAGGGTGTCATGAAGAAAATAGCGTCCATGATGTAGGCAGACATAAAGAATGAAGATGCTCTCCCGCTGGCTTTTTGCACTCGATATTTAGTAATTCGACTGGTGAGAATGTCCGACATCAATTTGGCCCAGTCGAAAGAAAAACCTTCAGCAACTGTATGAATGAGCGGTACCCACGGGAGGAAGAAGTGAGTAGTTTCCTCCTTCACGTACAGTCTACAGGCCATCATTGCTACATACTTCAATTGTGGCTCTAAAGAGGAGATTGAATAAATTCCATGAGTATTGGCCCTGAATTTCGCGGGGTGCGAAACCCACTCTTTGATCAGATCAGATAAATTTCTTTCGTACTGCTCGCATTCCTTCTTTTTGAACCCCTCTAGGAATTCGGCATTATAAGTACGGTTTGGTGTGGGTGACAATTTATACATTGCCTGTAAGTGCTCTGGTCTGAAATACCCAACTACTTCCCTCTATTCGTTGAAAATCGTTCTAGTCAGGATGTCTACATGGTCCAGTGCCCATCTGACCATATCATAATAGGGGAGAATACATGGCCTTGTTGCTATTTTGTGCATCTCTGCTTGAGCAACGATTTTGTATTTTGTGGACATGTCATCTTCCTCGTTATCGTAGGAATCATCCGGGAAATTTATCACCTCGGGCTGCAGAACATTGGAAATGTGCGTCCATGTTTTAATAGTATTGATACTTCAAGGTGAAGTATCAAAAACAATATATGAACCTTGTCCTGATCTCTCGGTGGCTGCCTTGGTTGATTTTCATGGAGCCATGATGTATAACCTTGCAATTAGGTCCCCTGTCGTAAAAGATTGAAAACACAGACATAAGTTATCCTGGTGAAATAGCTCTGCACACAATAGAAAGGAAAGCTGAGATAATGAAAGAAAACCTTTTGCTTAGATAGCTTAAGTTCGTGCTAGTCCTTGCCGACAGAACGGTTAAATCGTTTAATGGAAAGATTTTAGCAAATAAGTGGGATCTTACTGTCAATCACCTCATTGAAGTTCAAATAAACGCCATAAATATTTGACGACTCGTAACTTGGGAAAAGAGCAGAAACATTTAAAGATTCATCCGTAGATTGTATGGTTAAAAGCTACTCAAGGCCTTAATTAATCCAGTTTATCTCTTTTAATTTTGTGCTTTTAGTCTTTAATCCCCTTTTCGGCGCTCGCCGTATCGGACGATTTTGCTTCTAACCTTTGAGACCCAAAAGCCTGAAATCACGATGGTGCAATTTGATTTATAATCTGTGATTTGACTTAAGATTTTAATTAACCATGCTTAATTAATGAATATCGCAACTTTGGGGAGCGGAGTTACAAAGGTGTTGTCCTTTGAGGTAAGAATCGTCAAGTTGCGAAATTGCGATAAAGACTAACTACAGTTTAAAGTGATCACTCTTAATATTAACCTGAGTAACTTGAAATGACTTCGCAACTTCGCATCTCGGGGGTTCGAAAAATGTTCGATGAGCAACTCCCGAAACGCAAGAGCATGAGGTAATAACATCTAATAACCCCTGCTTAGAGGTTTGATAATGGTCATTAGAACTAAACCCTTATCGCCATTTTGCGTGTCGAGATACAAGGGCTTTGGCAGGTACATCATGAAATACATGAGATCCCGAAGCCTGGATTTTTCGGGCTTAAGTATAACCTCTTACTTACTTAGAAACAAGGGAGGCTCCAACCTTTGAACCTAGAATATTAAAAAAAAGTATGTTCCAACACTCGGGATCCTTTTTTGGAATTGTCGTGGCTTTCCATGGCACAAAGGTCCTATGATAAGTTAGATCCCGAGTGATATTGATATTATCTGTCTAGTTGAAACTTGGGAGCATGAGGAGTCTAAGTTCCCTAACATGGAAGGATTTGTCTTTTGGGGAACAAAAAATCCCACCGTAGAGGGATAGGAGGCATAGCTTGTTATATTAGAAAGAACATTTCTCCTCACATTCAACTTCATAAGATTGACCCTCTTAATCAATACATTTGGATAGAAATTTCAGACACCAATGTTAAGAAGATGTATATATCAATTTGTTATTTTGCACCTATTAATTATACTTTTTATAAGAAAAAAAATCTAGATAAAAATTGTCCCTATAATAATTTAGAACAAGATATTTATAGTTTGAAAAATTAAGGTAATATCCTCCTGCTAGGAGACTTTAATGCTAAGAATGCAACTAAACAAGCTACTCTTTTAAGTAATGACTCCAACCATAATCATTTATGTCTAGATGAGGACCTTGTTTTATCTAATAGCTACAAAAGAAGCTTTGAAGACCTAATTGAGAATTTGTTTGGTACTGAGTTGGACAAGCTCTGCAACTCTCAAGACCTAATAATTTGCAATGGAGTAACGAAGTGGCCAAACTCCAACCAGATGAATTGTATTCATGGGCTAGGTAGTAGTGTTGTAAATTATGTGATATCTGATGTCCCCATTTCCAACCAAATAGCAACCTTTGACCTTTTCAATGACCATGATCCTGACTTTGAGCATAAACCTTTAACCCTAACTCTAAAATTTTCCATGCATACGAGCACCATTGAAGAGAATTCTAATAATCAAAGGAATTTTCGCTTTGACAAAAGTAAAGTTGACATTTTCTTAAAGGATTTAAATAGTAAATTAAATCTCCTAACTTATAAGGACAACATTGAAAAACTCTATCATCATTTTACAACTACCCTTTCCACTTCTATTAACAAGTTCTCTTTCGAGGTGTCCTATAAAAAGAATAATAGAACAACCAACCCTTGGTATGATAAAGAATTTAAAATTGCTATGAAATCCATTAGGTATGCTTCTAATGAGTCCTTAAAACTCGATAAGATCAATACATACAAATCCCTAATTAAAAGGAAAAAAATATACTATATCAATAAAAGGCAAGAGAAACTTTCACAACTATATAAGCTAGATCCTAAGAAGTTCTGGAGCCAAATTATAAAATGAAATACTAAAGAAAATAATAGGATTCCCTTAAGGGACTGGAATTCCTACCTTAAAAGTCTTTACGAGTTCCCTAATGCCATGGACACCATTCCTATTGTCCCTACAAAGGAAGAATTTGTTTCTTTAGATGACATAGAGTTCGGGGTTAAGTGACTTGCAAATGGGAGAGCTAAGGACATTGAAGGATACCAAGCTGAAATTTTAAAAATCGGAGGGCCAATCCTTATCCCTCACATACAAAAGCTCTTCAATTTAGCAGTCAAGCAGGGCTTCCCTAAACCCTGGATGCAAATCCTCATTGTTCCTATTTTTTAAAATGGGGATAGAAACATTCCCTCTAATTATAGGACCATTATGATTAGCCCAATTTTAGCCAAGCTTTATGGAATCATTTTGGAAAAGAAGATTAGCAATTGGATAGAAAGTCATGGTTAAAGAGCTAAAGGCCAAGTTGGGTTTAGGAGATATCATTCAACTGTGGACCATCTTGTTACCTTTAGGATCATTCCAGAGGCGTTCCACAATACTAAAACCAATATTTTTTGTTGTTTTGTTGACTTTAGAAAAGCTTTTCTCATGGTTCCTAGGAAAAACTTTTGGANTAGGAGATATCATTCAACTGTGGACCATCTTGTTACCTTTAGGATCATTCCAGAGGCGTTCCACAATACTAAAACCAATATTTTTTGTTGTTTTGTTGACTTTAGAAAAGCTTTTCTCATGGTTCCTAGGAAAAACTTTTGGATTAGGTTGGAAGAGATAAAAGTGTCTCTCGAGTTGAGGGATGCTACAATAAGGATGTATGATAACATTATTGCTATGTTTAAAAACACCGAGGGTTGGTCAAAAGATATTAACTGCGATATTGGAGTCAAACAAGGTTGTCCCTTGTCCCCTACCCTTTTTGGCATATACATTGACAAGTTAGAAGATTGCTTGGAAAAAGCAGGTTGTGTCGGCCCTACTCTCACTGGTATAGCCATCAATATTCTTATTTATGCTTATGATATCGTTCTTATGGAAATAAGTCCCCGTGATCTTGAAAACCAAGTAAGAATCCTCAAGGATTTTTTCTCCAATATGGGTATGATTGTTAATACTGATAAGACTAAGGTCATGATTATTAAATCCAATAAGATCCCTTATGATACCTTTGTATATGACAACAACAACTTGGAGGAAGTGACTTCATACAAATATCTTGGAATTGATATTCACCACAAGCTCAATTGGAATTATAGCATTGAGAAAAGGATTATTGGGGGATGGAAAGATTATTATGGGCTTGAAAACAATTTTAAATTAGTTGATCTTTGGAATTGGGATAAGAAGAAAATCCTCTTTGAGAGTCTTGTTACACCTGTTATTCTTTATGGATGTGAATTATGGGGTTGTAGTATCTCTCGTGAATACTAGATAAAGATAGATCAAATACAAAAGAATTTTATAAACTGTAATCTCAAAATTAAAGGAAATACGCCCTATCACATCCTCCTCTTAGAAACAAGCCTCTCCCCCATTGAGAGCATGGATATGACTAGATACCTAATGTATAAGAACAAGTTAAACAACGTGGAAGATAAAGGGCTTCCTAAAATTGCTTCAAAATTGAGTCACAACCACCATCGACTCAAGCGAGGATGGCATAAAGATGCTCGATCATGGATAAAGTATTGGGGGATCATGGAAGACACAATTTTGCAGAATAAAGATACTATTAAAAAAAACGTCAAATCAAAATTTAAGGAGAAAATGTGGTGTGATAAAGAGTTAGAGGAAGAAAGAAAATTAAGGTATTATAAAGATGTAATCATCCCTAATCTAGAAGATCAAAATTATCTATTTGTTTTTCCAAGTGTAAAGAAAAAATAAACATTGCTAAGATAAGAAAAAATTCTCACGAGCTCCATAGTGAAACTAGGCGTTGGTCAATTCCTAAAATGCCATGGGATGAAAGAGTGTGTCAACTTTGTGACACTAAGAAGGTTGAAGATGAAAAGCACTTTCTCTTAGATTGTCCAGCCTACACCCATATTAGATGTCATTTTCAAATATTTGTCACACTACCAACCTTCCTAACCTCTTAACTCAACAAAAGTATGGTGATCTTGGAAAGCATCTCTTAATGATTTTCGAGCACAGAAACAAAATTCTAAAGAATTGCAAGTAATCACTTACCCTCTTAAGGTCTGGTAGACCAATTCGGTCTTAGTGGACGTTAATCATCAATCATCATCATATATATAATAACTATAATATAATAAGTTATATATATATATATATATATATATATATATATATATATATATATATATATATATATATATATATATATATATATTACATTATTTATTGTTATATATAAACTAAATAATAATAAGTTCCTCAAAACTTTATAAATAAAGTAATTTTTCAATGAAATTTTATAAATTTATAGAAAATTTAAATATTATAAAAATACATAAATATATTATAATATATAATATATTATAATATTATATTATATTATAATATTATATTATATTATAATATTATAAGTTAATAATGACAACTTGGAAAGGATCAAGTGTACTTTGCAATCTCAATTCCGACCAAACTATACAGTGCACACGCTTCTCAGTTCTTAATTCTATTTAAGCTCTATTTCTCCAACATTTTCTACAGAATTGAATTTGCTCGAGAACATGTGGCAATGGACATCAATATAGGAAGCTCAAACTTGTGAGCACCATCTTTGTCAAGGTAATTGTAACACCTCAGGAGTGGACCTGAGCATGCGTGCTCCTTCCACATGACGAGATGGACGATTCGAGCGAGCCGAAGGGCGCTTGGTCACTTTATAGACGAAGTGGGAGTCTTTGGGAGAGTTTTCGTGCCAAAGATGACTTTGTCATGCCATGACTTGCAAAGAAAGTTAAGTGCGAAGACTTAACCGATGACGTGAGAAAGTGGGCGCCCTTACCAAAGACAGAATTTTGGACAAGTGGACACGATGGTTGTGAAAGTGCCCAACCGACCAGACTTGTGAAACGAAGAGTTTTGTAACTTGGACGCCTTGGGTGCACCAAGGGGAGCCGACCAAACGAAGATTGTATACACTCCTAGCCTTGGGCGCATGCCAAGGGAAGTTGCCCAACAACCGAACGAGTTGTGGATGCCAAGTCAAGAAACATGTCGGTGATGCAAAACGCGCTTGACTTGGGCGCCCAAGTAAGAAACATGATGACTCATCCAATCACAGGAAGAGCCCGATGGGTGGGCACACATCCACGACGAAGACGAGCTTGGGCAAAGATGTGTGAAAGAAACGACATGTGAAACGTGCGATGGCACCCACCAAAGGGGTGCACGCCCAGTTTAGACGTTGACTTCCACAAAAGAAGGGATGTGATGCTCCAATTTAAATGGATGCACCCATTGAAGGGAGAGTGTGCCTATATAACCAAGGGAACACCCATTCGGTAAGGGGGAGTTCGGTGACACAATTTTGGTGAGAGAAGTTTTGAAAAACAACTTCAGATTTGGCTAAGTCATCTTGAGCAAGGCGCGTTGGCTAGTTCAAGTGGCAAGGAAGTCTGAGGCAAAGATAAATTCAGCTAAGGAAAGAGGCAAGATGAGCCAAGGTTGCGACGGATCCATGTGAAGGGAGAAGTCGTGAAAAAGGTAAGTATGAACCGTGTGAAAGGTGAAGGCGAGCTGGGAGCATAACCATGAGAAGGAAAGGCGGGCAAGATTGAGATGAATTTTGTTCGTAAGTTTTTGGAAATCTAAGTGAAATCTCATCTTATGTAATATTTCTACATTGCACAATCGTTTAGCTTGGCAGGCCTTGTTGTTTTGTTCATTATAAAGTTTATGGGTTTTAGGATGGTTGGGCCACCCACATTAAATTTTGTTTGTATGGTGTATCGTTGTTTTCTTTACTATCACATGAAGCTAAGTATATAAGAAACACACATAACATAACATAACAAAGATAAGTTGTAGGCATAGTCCGAATCAAGTAAGTTATTGTGGTTTAATTGATAAATGAACGATTGTGGTGTCGCACGGTGATTGGGATCTTTGGGTGATTCTGACGCCCAACCAC
Organism: Picea engelmannii; assembly: GCA_009831015.1. Lineage (NCBI taxonomy): Eukaryota > Viridiplantae > Streptophyta > Pinopsida > Pinales > Pinaceae > Picea > Picea engelmannii. The sequence continues at coordinate 143,422 of ML788160.1, read as the reverse complement.
AGGCTCGCCAAGCTCGTGATAGATGGTATCAGAGTGAACATCATAGAAAATAATTGAGGCAGTTTTAGTGAATGATTTGGTGATCTCTTCACCATTTTCACCTCCGTGACAGATAGTATCAGACTTAACAGCAGATTGTTGAAACAACTTTGAAGGGTTGGTGAATCTCTTCACAACTGCCACTTCAGTGACGGTTGGTTTTAGAGCAGCAGCGAAGAGAAATCTTTGGCAAGTTCGGTGAACACTCTACGCAAGTAGTTGCAAAGCTAGAGTCTGGTGATAGTTCTAGTTTTTTGGGTGTTTTATCACTTGAACAGTTTGTAAATAGTTTTGACAGTGGCAAAAGACAAAATATGGAGATACAGGATTCGGTTAAGATGGAGTGTCGAAGAAGAGAAATCATGGGTTCAACAAAGGATGACGAAATGAGCCTGTATCATGATTAGGAAACACAGAGGTTGTTGAAAACAACCAACAAAATTTTATATAGGATGAGGTCCTTCGCCACTATATGGGATGCGGGGTATGAAGGACAAAAAGATCTTATAACGAAAGAAGGTTTCCAAGTCTCAAAGACAAGTCTGCGACAAGGAAATGATTGTGCACAAGAAAATCTTGTGACGGATTCAACCAAGGCAAGGTTAGATATGAATCAAGGCTCACTCCCACTACATAACTTGGCATGTATGGAGAAGGAATAACCATGTTCATTACCTAGCGCACTTGTGGAGGGGAACACTCGGTGTGAAACTGGTAAAACTATTGCAACGGAATAACCACAGGAACAACAACCAGAAGGCTTAATTGTTGGAAAAATTCTTTGTACATCGAACCATAGTGTGAGGATCAGTTCAGCAGGAATGAAGGCAAGTCGATCAATCCAACCATGTGAAGTTGTGGATGGAACGAATTAAAGGAAGCCTGAAGTCCTAATGGTAACATCCAGGCCTCAACCTCCTTTGAATGAAGCATTGAAGGTCTTGAGCGCACTGATGGATTTCATGCAAGATAGAGAAGAGAACAAGGATGCTTCAAAAATAAAATATGAGGTAGGTCTTCATTTTGTGAATGTGGCAATGGCTAGACTAAAGGTTGCATCACTTGTAGACACAAGTTCAACACATATCTTTATTGGGGAAGCGATTGCAAAGTCACTTCGCTGTGAAACGAAGGTTGGCACAGGTCAATATAAAGAAGTTAACTCGGCAGTGAAGCAAGCAACGGGGTTAATTTGTTCAGCACCCGTGAGAATTGGATATTGGTTTGGAAACTTAGATTTGGTGGTTGTCCCACTAGATGATTACGCGATAATCTTGGGGTAAGACTTCTTCCAAGCTATGCAATCCATCCTTGTGATTTCTAAAGATCACTTGGTATTCTTAGACGAAGCTAGGATATCATCAAGCATTCCTATGACGAGAAAGAGTAAACTTGGACAGAAACTGAGGATTTCTACAATTCATATGATTGGGGAGTTCAAGCAAGCAAGAACTCCTCCTCATGCAACGCAGCAAGCAGAAAGGGGTTCGCACAAGTTTGGCTTAAGTATCGTTGGTGAAACATGACAAGGTTTGGAAAACATAGAGAACTCAACAAAGAACATTTTTGGGAAGATGAACTGAAGACATGTTCAAGATATTTCGCAAGATGGTGAGGTAGCATGAATTGTTGCCATTCTTGTGGAGAAAAATGAACTAGACTTTCAAAATGAAGCATTCAAAAATAAGGAATGTTGCGGAAGGCAATCCCTATCCTCACTTGGGGAATTCGAACTAAGGGAAAGAGTTGAGCATGGTGCAGAGGTATCCAACAGTTCTGACTTGGTAGATGAAGCGGAAGAAGTGGGCATGGAGGACAGATATTTGGCAGAAATCGTGATCTTTTGCAGGAAGGAAATGGGAATTTACAACTTTCAATTGACAGCAGAAAAACTTGAGAAGTTAGGTTGTTCACCAAAAGAAGTAAGGATGACTTTGAGATACTTGAACCATGAGCATAAGTCAAACACTACGATTCCTCGTAGCCAAGGAAGTGGTTATTGGGCTTACACTATGTACTTAAGTATAAGAAGCATGGGTGAGTTTCCATGGTGAGGAAACGCAGCCCAAGTGCCATGAAAGTGGGACAAAACAATGATGAGATCAGTAGTTGAAAGGGATTGTGAAGACAGAAATGTAGACAGAAAAGATTGGTTTGGACATGAAGAAACACATTCTTGCGGATTTGGTGCGACAGTTGGACTAACTACCCAACTATCGCAAGACATGGTGGATATCAGTGTGCGGAACCATGGACAGATTGATTGAAGTATGAATGTGGATTATTTTGTGAAGATTCAAGTCTAGATGAAGTTCGCTTCAGAAAAACACAAGTCATTGGCGATCACGACATAAGGAGAGATCATGGGATTGTCGAGGATGGAAAACACTTTGAGTGGGGGAGCATGTAACACCTCAGAAGTGGCCTTGAGCATGCATGCTCCTTCCACGTGACGAGATGGACGAGCCAGGTGAGCTCGAGAGAACTCAGTCACTTTATAGACGAAGTGGGAGTCTTTGGGTGCATTGTCATGCCATGACTTGCAAAGAAAGTTAAGTGTGAAGACTCAACCGATGATGTGAGCAAGTGGTCACCCTTGGTGGACATGGGTGCCCTCACCGAAGACAAAAGTTTGGATGAGGGGACACGACGATTGCGAAAGTGCCCAATTGAATAGACTTGCAAAATGAATATTTGTGTAACTTGGATGCCTTGGGTGCACCAAGGGAAGTCGACCAAACAAAGATTGAAAATGCTCCTAGCCTTGGGCACATGCCAAGGGAAGTTTCCCAACAACCGAATGATTTGTGGACACCAAGCCAAGAAACGAGTCAGTGATGTGAAACACGCTTGACTTGGGTGCCCAAGTAAGAAACATGACAAGTCGAGAAAGCATGGGAAGAGCGTGATGGAAGGGCGCGCACCTACGATGAATACGAGCTTGGGAAAATATGTGGGAAAGAAGAAAAGTGTGAAACGTGCGATGGCATCCACCAAAGGGGTGCACGCCAAGTTTAGACGTCAGCTTCCACAAATGAATCAATGTGATGCTCCAGGTTAAACAGATGCTTCTATTGAAGGGAGAGAGCGCCTATATAACAAAGGGAGTGCCCATTCGGCAGGGGGGGGTTCGGTGACACAAGTTTGGTGAGAGCATTTTTGAAAAAAAAAATTCAAATTTGGCTAAGTCATCTTGAGCAGAGCGCATTTTCTAGTTCAAGTGACAAGGCAGTCTAAGGCAAAGATAAATTTGGCTAAGGCAAGAATCAAGCCGAGTTGAGGTTGCGACCGATCCATGTGAAGAGAGAAGTCATGAAAAAGGCAATTCTGAACCATGCGAAGGGTGAAGGCGAGTTGGGAGAAGAACAGTAGGAAGGAAAGGCGAGCAAGGTTGAGATGAAGTTTAATCGTAGGTTTTTGGAAATATGAGAGAAAACTCATCTTGTGTAATTCTTTTATGTTGCACAAGAGTTTGGCTTGGCATGCCCTATTGTTTTGTTCATTATAAATTTTGCGGGTTTTAGGCCAATTGGGTCTCCCACATCAAATTGCAGTTGTATGTTATATGGTTGTTTTCTTTATCGTCGCATGAAGCTAAGTATATAATAAACACACATAACATAGCATAATGAAGATAAGGCATAGTTGTATTCTGAATCAAGTAAGGTATGGTGGTTTAAATGATAAATGAACGATTGCAGTGCCACATGGTGATTGGAAGCATAGGGTGATTCGTCGCCTGACAGCAGGCTCGCCAAGCCCGTGACGGTAATGCTTCTAGATTTTCATTATACTTCTTCTCAATCATTTTTAACTACTCACACTCCCTAGACCCTCACTCTTTCATATATTTTACTTTCTATAGAGTGAATCGTCATGACTCTTGTTTTATTAATTCCATAACTTATTTATCACAACCTTGTGGAAGACCATTCCATTACTTGTTTATCAAATTTATGTGGAAGACCGAGGTTGACATCTTTCATTGTTTCAAGCACAAGCAGATTGTTTCACCTTTTCTGGTTAAGGTTGGGATTATTTTACTTGTTTATTTTAATTTGTGAGTAAAGGAAAAGTTTGTCTTTCTTTTCATACCTCTGTGCAAATCATTAAATACTCTTCTTCACTCCCCAGAGCTCCAATGATTTAGGTTCATATATTTATAGAGACTCCTAGGGTTTGAAAAACAATAATGAATAGGAAATCAGTCCATGCCTTCTTCGAAATTATGTTCGGGCGGTAGATTCTTCATCCACATTGAACTTCATTTATTTATGATCATTATTCAAAATCTTTGGCTTTGGAATTTACAGAAATTCCTATTGTATCCTTCTATGGAGACTTGGCCATTGTAGTCCATTCCTGGCCGAGAAACCATTGTTGTCTGTTGTCTTTCCTCTACACCTTTTAGTTTAAAAATTTGCACGTCTCTATAATTCAAACAATGTTAAATATAATACCATTGTACCTAATATTCTCTGTATTTTGATAAATCAGAAAGTTCTGTGACACACCTGACATAGATTTGATTTTGTTTTTTCCCTAAATTTAGCATATAAAATCCAACGTGACTCTAGTTTAGCAAATAAAATCCAACATGACGTAGAATGATGTGTTTGTTTATTATGTTTTATTAAAATGTGTTCACTTATTTAAAATAACAATAATTTTGTGGATATAAATTTGAAAGAAAAAAAATATGAAGTTTTATTAAAATTTTATAACTTTTAGGATAACATTTTATGTTTTCATTTTTTTGGATGGTTTACTAAATGTACACTTGTCAATTGAAGTACAAATATTATTTTAACTTTTCATCCTTGAAGGGTTAGATGATTATATGCCCTTCCAAATGAAATTAAGACCAACCCTTCAAATTTGATCATTATTATTGCAATGTGCAATGCGTTGTTACTTATGTGCTGAAACTTTTGCACAAATATATCCCTGCATAGTATGGTTTTGTACTCGTTCATCGAGTGTGCAGAGGATTTTGCTTTGATGATTTCTCCCCACCTCTGAATAGGTGTAGCCCCACATAGGTATGGTATTATTTATTAATGTGCAATGCGCACTATGCAATTTATGATTTATTAAATAATTAATTAATTATTAACTATTTAATATTATTTATTAATTATTTAATATTAATTAAGTATTTAATACTAAATGATTAATTAATTATTTAATATTGCAATGTGCAATGCATTGCTGCTTATGTGAGGAAACTTTTGCATTGCTGCTTATGTGAGGAAACTTTTGCATTGCTTATGTGTGGAGACTTTTCCACGGGTATATTGCCAAACAACTTGGCTTTGTAACCATAAATTGTATGTGTGGAGACTTAAACTATGGAAAAAAGAGATAATTTTTTGGTCAACGCAAAAACTAATCACGTGCAGAGACTTTTCCTTTGACTATTTGTCTGCACCTCCACACAGGTATGTCTGTTAGTGGTGCATATAGAAGTAAAAAAAACTATTTATTCATTATTAAATAATTAATTGTTTAATATTATTTATTAATTAGTTATTAATAATGTGCAATATGTTATGGCTTCGTACCCATACAAAATTCTCCACACATAAGCAGCGTAAAAGTATCTTCACATAAGCAACTTCGAATTGCACATTGCACATAATTAATAAACAATATTAAATAATTAATAAACATGTGCAGAGATGTTGACAAATCGTCAAAGAAAAATTCTATGCACATACCATATACACGTGTAGACCCATGTTGTGCGGGGATATACATGTATAAAAGTCTCCGCACATAAGCAGCAATGCATTGCACATTGCAATGCATATGTGTAAAGACTTTTGCTGAAACTAGCTAATTTGCACCCTAACCCAGTCATTTATGACACCTTGATTTGCGTCGATTTGCAAAAAAAAAAAGTTATTTATCACTTATGCGAAGTAAATTTGTCATTTTTCTATGAGTTGTGTAGTGGTCTTTATTCAAGGATACTCGTATTATGTAAGTAACTTACATGTAGAATAGTTGATTTAGTAAAAGTGTGGCAGTGATACTTGTCACAATTATCATCATTTGTAAACACAATAGTTTCACAACAGAGATTCTGAAAAAACACGTAATTTGCACTATAGCTAAAGCATTTATGGCATCATAGTTTGCTCCAATTTTGAAAGAAAGAAGGGAAAGTAGGCAATAGACAGCAGTACAAAACTCTAGATGCAAATCTTGTGTCAAATTCTTCTGTCAACCCAATATATATTTAGAATTCCTTAGTCAAAAGCCTTTTTACTTAGCCATTTTCGAAATTGTGCGAAGACGCTTGTGTGGCAATATCTCCGCCTTTATCCTATGTGTATCTTCTGCATAGACAGATAGTCCGCACAGATCTTTAAAATTTTATTAAAACTTTTAATATAGTCATATACAAATAATTAAAAATTTGATAATTATTTATAAATATAATAAAATTTTATTGCTAGTACCTACCGAGAAATTTAATTATAGATCATCAGCATAAACATATTCTCCACACACATATAGCTTCTATACTTACGCACAAGTATATCATTGTGAATCTAACAATCTTTCTAATAGTTTTTGGGGTGCATGCTCAACTACATACTTAGTGACATACTCATTTAGAAGGACTGTTATTTATAACATGTCTATTTATAGCAGGTCTACTTTTAGTCGGTCGATTCCTATATGTAATACCATGGGAAAATACCATGGGTTTCCAAAACCATGGGCTCATAAAACACTATTAGGAAAATTCCTATTTTTTAGCTACCATTAGGGCAATTCCTATTTTTTAGCCACCATTAGGAAAATTCCTATTTTTTAGGAGAAAATTCTTATTTCCTTAATTTTAGGAGATATTTCCTATTTCATGGATATAGAGCGCACTTTAGTAAGAATATTATCCTCCTAGGGAAGTGTGCATTACCCATATAATACTTGGAGTTAACTCACTTCACTTATTTAGTGACTTTCCATATTTAGCAAATTATCACTCAGTTATGACTTTAGTTCCATGCTTGGACTCTAGCCTTATTCTAGAAGATCTTTTCTATTATGGAATGCATGTTGACTTCATGTAGAGTTCTAACTAAGTTCACACCTATATTTTTTACCATTTATTATTATTAGCAACTTTTGACTTTAGTTAATTGTTGTTATTGGGAGAAGTTAATTAAATCCCAACCTAGTGTGCATTACTCCTCATGTGGAGACTCATTATCAAGGATTAATACATGGTGATTAGAGTTGGTTTCTTAGTCTCTTATGTGTGAAGATTGATTCTATTTTTCTCTCTCCTCTCTTTCTCTTTCTCTTTTGCAATTAGCTAGTGTAGTATTTCTTTCTCACAATTAGGTCTTGGATTGTGGTTTAATCCTACAATAGTTACCAATGTTATGGATAATATATTATTATTATGCATATGCATATTGTTAACAAAATGATTTTTACATATTAAAAATCAAAGTTAATTATAAATTTAATAAAAGATAACTATGCATCTCCAGTAGAGAGGTATAGTCGGGACATATATAGCTTCCACACCTCTGCACATGTATATTCCCACATAGCAAACACTTAGTAAATAAAACACATAAAAGACGATGTAGTGATTTTTGTACGTGATTGAAATTAACATAAATGATAGAAATTGTGGCTAAGGTTTATAACATGTAGTATTTGATAATGATGTTTGTTAGTTGGCATAAAAACAATTCTCAAATTTTTTTTTTACATAGTACTATACATAATTAAAAAGATTAATAATTATTTATTGTTTTAATAAAAAGTTAATTTTTAAGTTAATGAACCTTAATTATGCATCTTAATTATGCATCTTCAGAACAACAAACACTTAGTAAATAGAACATAGTTATTTGGGACCAGCACATTGAAACTTCGAGAGTCGCACATTAACCTGTTCCACACATGTACATGTACGCGTTCCAAACATATGCCACAATTGAAAAACTAAATTGCTATCAAATTATTGTACGTCCACTCGTTTCAACCATCGGTTACAGCTATATAATTAAATTGCATGTTAAATTTCCGTTATCGGCACCGCAATAAGATCTTATTTTATTAGTATAGTTGGTATTTTATTTATATTTTATGCTTTTTATTATTATCTATATTAATGAAACATTTTTAAATTATATATATAATTGTATTTTGTAGCTAGGATAACATTAAAGAGAATTATAGGAAATCATATTCTATGACTAGCATAACAGTATTCTTGGTTCAGTTATATAATTATTATATTTATTAAAATTCTCAAACAACAGGTAACGAAATCTCGTGACTTCCAGCATAACATTATTAATATAAATAATTAATCTATATAATAAATAAATGAAAAATAATTATCTCTTTTGCCTCCGAGCATAGGATTGCTCTGAAGGACCAAACAAAACACAGACCAAAACAATTCATGGCTCAGAAAAGAGTTGAACTATGTAAAAAAGATAGAGATTTTTGGTCGAGGCACTTTGCATTTGCAATTGTTTCGTGCCCTTCTTTTTCGCAATGTACCTATTTTTCTAAATAAGGAAATTATTTATTGAAACTTGATTTGTTTGGATTTGTGATGTGACAAAGGCTATTCAGGGGTAGTGGCAAGTGAATGTCAAGTTTGGCATAAACCAATTGGACTCCCATAACGTATCTTTTGTAAGTTTCACATATAGAAAAGTAGATTGAAGAAAAGACAAGTATAGCAGTTAAGAAAAGAAACCATCGGTTTTCTCTACATAGGGTATCCATCACATCTCCCAACAACAATATTGCTTCATACACAATTCAATAACAACATCCATAGGCATGGCATCTTGCCAAATTTGAACAATATGACATGGACATGTACTTTGTCCACACTATTAAACGACCAAAATCCTATATCGATAACTAGTATTGAAACTGCAAATACCAGCAATACAATGCATATCTACAGAATACATCGCTAGTCGTGCACTGCATATACAATTAATGCAAAGGACTCTATAAATCATCAATAATAATTACATTGAGGATGTTTTTTTATAATGTGATTTCTTAAACACAATGCATTGCCACAAAAATTTCATATAACATTTGCAAAGGCATCACATTTAGAAGGAAACAACGTTTGGCCCAGTCTGGGAATGTCACACTATCACATTTGCAATCATTTGGCACCGTGAATTCTGAGAAGCAACCTAATTTTCATGGCATTCAAGCCATTTATGGCACATATATTTGGTCGAATTTGCAAAAAAACAGAGGCTATTAAGAAATTGTGTGAAGTAAATGTCCATTTCGCAACATGGATTTGTACAAGAAATTTTATTCGCACAGTAACCAAGTGATTTCTAGTAGTTAGATTTGGTCAAATCCACGAAAAAACAAAGACTATTAAGCAACTATGTGAAGTAAATGTCATGTATTTCTATGACTTGTACAATGCCTTGTATTATTCATTTTTCTTAGCAGTAAGCAAGTAAGATGTAAAAATTGCATGTTACTAAACATGCCCTATGCAATTGGCCTTTAAAAAAATGTGACCATCACAATGTATTATTTATAACGTTCACCTATTTCAAAGTACATTTAAAGAAACACATGTATAGCAGATACAGTCTATAGAGGGGCGATGGACAAACCTAGTTACTAAAGTCGAAGAACATGACATGAACATTAACTTCATAGAAACTGTCAGGTCACAAAAATTGTAAATTGATAACTAATATAGAAGTTATGGACATCTACCATCCAATCCATGTACTAAGTGAAGATGTAGGCACATCCCAAAATCTCGCTACCAAACGCCTCTTTAGTTAACGACTTTCCACCTTGCACGGATTCTTTTGCTAGTATCTTTTCTTCGTATATGGCACATGCATATGTTGTGCAATTGATGACCTCTATACATATGATACATTTCCAGCACCAATTCTGGAAATCAATGTAACTTGCAGTAAAATGGAATCTTTTATGGCAAGTTGATTTGTACCGACTTAGGAAGAAAGTGTGGCAATCATGGATAATGCAAAGTAAATGTCACATTGTTCTATGCACTACTTAATGGTTTCTAATGATGATTACACGTAATCCAAAAATAGTTCATGTGTGTGGAAAGGACATCCTACTAATTACACGGAATCAACTTAGCTTTAAATAAAATGGGCCTTGGTAATCCATTATTTCTAATCTTCATGTATGCCAGGTCGATCTAAAAAATAGTCAAATGGAAAATAGAAAGAGAATCGATCCATTTTGTTATGATACTTCCAATTTACTTGCTAAAGAGAACAAGAATTTCCATTGTTCTACGTCCTACAAAAGGTTCTTGAGCAAGACTATCGAAGAAAATAAAATAGATAAAATCTATATCACAGGGCTTGTCAATGTCGACTGTGTACCTATTTTTTCAACTACAAGTAAATCATATCATGGTGTGCTCGAAGATTCAATAGCAGAAAAAGAATAATTTTAAGTTGGCAGCAAAAGGAAAGAATTCAGTGCTGCGAACTCTGAAGGCCTTCAACATAATGCTTCGACTTCTTACTGCAAATAAACCTTTCAATATTGTGGAAGCAGACATGTTCCTAGTGTCCCACACAGGCAGTGCCAATATATTGGGAGAATTCTACTACCATCTACAAATATGTCAAAGGACCTTTCAAAAATTGACATAAATTTTCTACAAGATCCATACTGGGAATTTTCATGGTCGTTTGCACATGTAGTTGGTCGATAGTCTACTTCACACATACCTAGGTCAAAATTATATGCATTGTACTTTACGTTTTCGTAAATATCTCATGTTTGAATGGGCAGAGCTGATATCATATGAACTTTGTTCTCAGTTGGGAAATTACTTAAGTATTCAAAGATTTTATATGGCCGCATCTCTGGTTTTCACAATTGCTTATTGTAATGTATTTTAAAGTCTCCCTATCAAAGAAAATGTAGATACACATAATTAACCAGTCCAATTTTGGCACCCTGTACTATCTAAACGTAAAGAAATATACAATTTTTGCATTGTTCAAGATAGTTTTGGTAAACAGTTCAGACACATGTTAGTTGGGACAGATCCTAGGAGAATAACTCAGGAGGCTGAGCAATTTCTAAACAAAAAGGCCTTTGTATTCAAGATGAAAACCATACATACATCCAACTGTATGGTTTCCAAGAAAATCCCCTTCTGCTACCTAGGTTTGTATGTGAGAGATATTTTGTCACAGAAGTTTGTTTCCAATATAAAACCTGGTGCATTACAGTTGACAGGAAAAGAAAAAGATAGTTCATTTGATTGCATTTTCAAGTTTGGGACACAAGGGTCAAGAATTTGGCCCATCTCAAAGAGGTCTCATAAATTCTTATTGCATTTGATCTAAAGGAATAAAAACCTCTAAGTGGTTTTCACCCCCAAGGTATGTTTTCCCAACACTTAAAATCCATAAGGTACAGTAATATGTTCACACAATTTGACAAGGAACCCGGTGACAACCATTGTTCCAAAAAGGAGATCATTGTATGAAGCGAGGACTTGGCAACAAAAATAAGCTCAAATAAAAAAAATCAAAGCAAGACAAGACAAAGGGGAAAAAGAGTCACCAATGTCCAGTCTCCTTCCAATCCCCAAACATGTAAGAGCTCCTCCTCTAGACAAAGAACACAACAGGACAATGTAAATAGAGAAGAGATTAATGAAACATGTGTTGGAGGTGATGGAGGAAAGCAACCACGCCATGTCAATATTGAACACACACATCTAGCATCACAGACTAAAAGGAAACATATGCCAAACAGAGACAATTCCCAAGATTCAGGAGGCCCTGGAAGTCCAAAATATCTAGGAAGTGTCAATGATATGCAAATCCAAGGTACATAGCTACTTGGTTGGGTAGCCCAAAGAATTGCAAAAAGAGAGCAACTTGCATAGGATCTCTCTAGAGAAGAACCGATGGTGTTTGAACAACATTCATTAATGTTGCACAATACTCAATCCCACAAGAATCAAAGAAAATTGTGCATAGAGAAGGTCAGTGTTAAAAATAGAAAGGTCGTTCATCGCTCAACTGATGACCTAGATGTTTCAGAAATTGGACCATCTGCACTCATGGAACTACATCTGTAACATCCCCATTATAATCCCCAGTTTAATTAATGCTTATGTGGATACAATATGTGGCTATGGCCAAGCAATGTAATATGTGAATTGTATTTCAATGTTTTAATAATAAAAATGTGATGTTTGTTGCTAAGGGGACATGGACAAGAGATGGGGGATGAATTAATCCACAAGAGGGGGAAGTGTCTATGATAATGGCCAAGAGGGTTAAAAGGGGGAATTACCCATGTATATCAATTTAACCCATTTTCCTAAACTTGCCAATTGTATATGAACCTTATGATTTCTTATTGAGTGTTCCCAAAGCCGATTATTGAATACATGTAAGAGGATGGGTGTGAGTGGTCACATCCTTTTGATTGAGTGTTTCCAAAGCCAATCATTGGATGCATGTAAGAGGGTGGGTGTGAGTGGTCACATCCCATATTTTTTGGGCACATGGGGGTTGAGTACAATCATCTTGGGGAAGAGTGCGAGTCAATAAAAACAAGCCACAAGGGATAAATTCATATCAGCGGTCAGAAAAGGGGAATAAAGAGATCTTGGAGATGGTGCGTCCATGGAGGGTGAATTATGGAGTGTAACTGGAGCGAATTGGAGTTGGAGAAATGAAGAGCCTGGTTGTCAGGATGAAAGAGTGAACTCATGTGTGAGTTGCAGTAAAACAACAAGTGTTTGTTGTTGGTTTGTTGATAGTTTTCCTAGCAACAAGTTCCCTTGATTTCCCAGCTGAGAGATTCCTAGTTACATGTGCCAGAGAAACCCTAATAAATGAATGGCACATTCCTTGGGCTATCCTTGATAAATGGATGGTACATTCCTTGGGTTAACCCTAATAAACTGATGGTACATCCCTTGGGTTACCCTGATAAATGGATGATAGATACCTTGGGTGATCCATGATAAACGAATGGTGCATTCCTTGGGTTGGGCAGGTCAAGAGGAAGAGAGTTGGTGGAAATATTAAGATAGTTGTAGGAGAATATCAATTGGGTTATGAGCTTTCTGAGTTATGAGCGGTCTATGAGAGACCACCCTCTTTTGTGGATTACTAGCCTTGGCTCGGGGGTGATTGGTTGTTCATATTTGGAATAGTTAGTCTATGGTTGGGTGGAACGTCCATCCCAAGCAGTTGGTTGCACGATTCTTGTTTAAAGATAAGTGTTTTATCTTGTACTGAGTTATTTACATGTGTTATTGTTGTGCATCAACTCTATGTGAATGAGAATGACTTATATTCTACTATAATGAACAATTTAGTTGTATTTCATGTTGATTACTAGCATGCTTTAGATTCATATGTTTTATGGTTACAGACTGTAGCTAAATCTGTTATAAATTATAGTTGTAAGATACAGGAAATCAGCTAACAGTAAAGCAATTACTTTAGTTAGCAGAAGTTTCGTTTTTATGTGTATTATGCACGTAATGTTTCTTAACTGGAGGCTAGGTACGTTAAAAATATGATATCAGAGTTGATGATGAGAGAGTTTCACATGACGTGGCACGGCCTGGGTGGATGGGTATGTTACAAAGTGGTATCAAAGCCCAGTTTTCAACGTTGAACCTAGATGGGCTGACTTAGTAGAATGTTGAAGCGGAAACACGTAGAGAATCAATTTATGGAGTATGCCTACAACTTGTTTATTTAAGTTACAACAGTGAAATTGAGAGAAATTTTAGGGGTAATGTGAAGAATCGGGCCTCTTTGGAAAAAATTGAACATAAGTAAATCGGAAAAATTTGGGTATTTTTCCATACGATGACATCGACATGACGTGGAGGCCACGTGTCAGCTAACGTGGTAGAAGAAAGATGTGTGTTTCCATGGTGGCAGGTACATGTTGAATGGGATGACAGTTGGAAGGTGATGTGGATCCATGTGGAATAACAATTGTCAGTCCCATGAAACTACGGTAAGAAGTGGGAAAATGGACAAGTGTTCGGACTTCTAGGATGGACTTATGAAAAGACTAATACAAGATCATGAGTCTCTGAGTCTGCAAGTCCGCGAAGAAGTGGGAAAATGGCTAAGTGTTGGGACTTCTCAGACGGAATTATGAAAAGAAGGATATAAGAGTATGAGTTTGTGAATCCACGAGTCCGCGAAGAAGTGGGAAAATGGCTAAGTGTTGGGACTTCTTGGACGGACTTATGAAAATAAGGATATAATATTATGAGTCTATGAGTATGCGAGTCCGCGAAGAAGTGGAAAATGGTTAAGTGTTGGGACTTCTCGGACGGACTTATGAAAATAAGGTTACAAGATTATGAGTCTACGAGTTTGTGAGTCTACGAATGAAAAAGGAGCTAAGTGTTGGTAGTTGGTTTATGGAAGGTATGAAGAAGTGGTATGACTTAGATCCACGATGAATCCATTAAGACAGTTCAACGACGAAGATCTAATCAAGAAATGATTGGACGATTGTTGAGAATTTCTATTATGTTACACGTGCCAATGAATATTCCTTCATTGTTTTGACACCATAACTTTCGACTTGAAGCTCATATTGGGGAAAAAAAACAGTCGTTGGAAAGATCTTGAGAAGTGGAATAGATTTGTCAACCGCAAATTTGATCTGGGAACTATATTTTTCTTCAAAAGTGATCAAAGTGAATTTTTTAGCAGCAAAGAGTGGAAATTGCAACTTGTAATTGTTGTAAATATTTGCTCAAAAATCAAATTGAGGCATGAGGACAGACGTTGGAAATTTTTTTCGAAAATGAATGCATTTAAGGAATATTACTTGAGAGTAGTGCATTAATATTCTTCATAATTTAAAATTAAGAATCACATGTAATCTAATTGATAAATATTTTGCAATATGCTTAATTCTAACAAACAATTATTACATACACATTCTTACAGAAATAAAGATACAAAAAAGAATATTTTAGTTCCTACATGAGAACTAGAAACATGGAGGATTCTCAAGGGTTTTATAGCCATGAACAAGAAATTGGAGGTCTGCATGCCAGCATGGGTAATGCTGAGACCGAGTCTAATGGGAGAAGAGATAGGCGAGGAATTGTAACTATGAGAATCCTACAAAAAGAAGTGTAGAGTTATAGGGTTGATAATGAGAGGATCGTGAAGGCTCAAGAAGAGATGCTTCAAAGCCTAAATATGCTACAGAAGCAAGTTGACAAAGAATCTGGCACCAAGAAATCATCTAGTGCTAGACAAGTATCAATATCAAGATCCCATAGAAAAAGAAATGATCATGGGAGTGATAGGAAGTGAAGAAGCATGAGTAGATGCCATCATTCTCCAAGACATTCCACCAGAAGAACTCATGCAAGTTTAGGTCAAGGGAACAACCCAAGTGTGTCTCATGTTCAGAGGCAAAGGATAAGACTTGAGACAGACATCTTGCAAGGGTAACTCGGGAATATTAAGCCACCAAATTTCAATGGTGAGCACAGGAAGGGAGAAGATGCGGAGGCCTGACTGTTGGAAATGAAGAAATATTTCCAACTGGATGATTACAATCCCAGGTAGAAACTAAAATTTCCACCTACCACTTGCAATGGAAGGAAACCATGTGGTGGGATCAATTTAAGCAAGCCAAGAACCTTGATGAGAAAAGAACCTCATGGAGGTAGTTCAAGTGATATTTCCAAGAGAAATATTTGTCTGAGCATTACTATGAAATAAATATGAAAGAGTTA
Organism: Picea engelmannii; assembly: GCA_009831015.1. NCBI lineage: Eukaryota > Viridiplantae > Streptophyta > Pinopsida > Pinales > Pinaceae > Picea > Picea engelmannii. The sequence continues at coordinate 127,587 of ML788160.1, read as the reverse complement.
TTTGAACTCAAGTTGGGAACCATGACAATGGAGGAATATGAGAAGCGGTTCTTTGAATTTTTGAAGCATGTTGACTTAATCAAGGATGAGAAAGTCAAAATCCCAAGGTTTCTAAGTGGGTTACCATCTTTCTATAGAGATAAGATTCAATATGACAACCCCAAAACCCTGGAGGAAACCATAAGGAGAGCAAGGCATCTATATGAACAAAGCAAAGGAAGACCAGTTTTCCAAAAATATTGGAATGACAAGATGAAGGATAAGAAGGATCAAAGGCAGAAGGGTTTTAAGCCACCCTTTTTCAAGAATAATTTTCAAGCAAATCAGTAGATTCAAGTTGCACAAAATGAACACAAGACTGCAGATTCATTTCGAAAAAGGTCAAGGAAGCAGTCAGTGCAATGTTGGGGATGCGAGGGAAATCATCTACATAAGGATTTCCCTCACAAAGGAGAAAGAATGGGGATTGTCAAAAACATTCAAGAGGTTGAAATAATGGAAGACATGGGAGGAAGCATGTCAAGGATTTATGCAGCCTTAGATAACAAGAAGGAAGAGTATCAATCTCCCATGATTGAATTAGAAGGTAAGATCAATCGTTAAGCACCCAAGTTCTGAATACAAAATACAGCAGAATAGATCCAAGAAGAATAAATGAAAACCACACTTTATTATAAGAAAACCCTTGAGGTAGGGAAACACCATACAATGGATCCTATTATGGAAGGGATCATCTCTTGTTCACTTGCATGTTCGAGGGGGCATCCTCCTATTGAACTACCACTCGCAATACAATACTTCTCTTCATATCCCATTACATTGCTTGAATCCCTTTATATAGTGCTACCATCACCTAAGAACATTCTAGATGAGGAATCTTCTAGAAGCAAAACCTTCTAAGAAGTCCTATTAAATTTATTATATCTAATTACCCATTTATTATATCTAACTACCATAGTGGGCCTTATTTAATAATATAGTGGACCTAGTCCACCTTACATTGGATGACCTCCACTACCTCTCTAGCTACTTAACATTCCATCCCCCTTATGAAAGTGTTGTCCTCAACGCTTGTTATGAGGGTGGACAACCATATACCAGGGTCCCATGGATAATTGTAGACCATAATGTCGAAGAAGACTAGAGAACCAAGGTCCCATGTATAAATGTGAGTCATTATGTTGAAGTAATTGAATTGCCACTGTGAACATGGGGCCCATGTCCAAGTGCTCATGTGAACTCCACACTGAAGATATTGGAACTTGGGAACCAACTAAAAATGATTATCTAAAGATTGACACTGGTCATATGGATTGAAATATTTAGAACCAACAAAAAATGCATTCACTGTGACTGGAGAATAATAAAATTTAAGAATAATATGCAAAGAATGATCGTGTTTACTCTCCAGGAAGTTCTCTACCTGAGGAGGAGTAGAGTCATCAAATAGAAGATGGAATTCATTGTCATCCTAGAAATGACAAGTATCCATATACCAATAATAAAAATCGTCCTCCAAAGCATACCAAGCATATACTTCTTGATGATATTCATCCACAATTTTCACCAAAGTATGTTTCTCCCAGATGCTCGCCAAGGACTCATGAATACTACAAAAACCATCCCTCAGACCTTCTTGAAATTTATGCAATGTGTCATGCATTTGAGATTTGAATGCTTCAATCGTGTGTAGCATTTCCTTGAGGGTTTTGTGTTGGCCCTTGGCCGAGTCTTGAGGATCCTTGGTCATGTTTAAACTACTTTTGGGACTTCGGTAGGCTATCGAAGATAGAGCGTAAGTCAAAGCAGAGATCGCGGGATCTCGGCCCCTTTTTCGGGATTTTTGGGTTTTGGGTTTATGTAACAGGAATGGGGATGTCGGCCCATGGGTTTACCTATGTTTAGGACCATTTTGTAATGTATAAATAGATAGCTAGGTGATGTAAGAAGAGGTCAGGATGTTAAGTGTAAAGTGTTAATTGCTAGGTGCAAGTGGTAATTATAATTGCTTTGTGGATACTATGTGAGACTTACAGAGTTAAGTGCAAGTGATTGTAAGAGGTTGTGGAAGGCTTTGTGATGTACTTCAGGGAAGGAGGATCTAGCGAGGTGTGCAGGTCTCCTGTCCTCTGCAGAGTAAGATATCATGGCTCTTTGCATGTAGAAGATTGACAGAAATAAATAAATAAGAAGAGTTGGTGGACGTAGCCCCAGGGTGGGGATGAACCACCTATATCCTATGTTGTGGTTTCTATGTGATTTATGGTTGTTCTCTTGTCTATGTGATTGAATGCTTAGTGCACTGATGTATGCTTAGAAGGATCTAATATGGTATCTTAGTGGTGAATAACGTGAATAAGTGCTAGATCTGATCTATGTTTGAATTCTTAGTACTTGAATCTATTGGATCTGTATAAATACTGCATTGATCTATTGTTAGGGTTTAGTTGCGCTGTAAACTAAGGTTGAATATTAACCCGTTGTAAATCCTAAGTGATTTTTTAAGTTGTTGTAATCACATATCTGTGTCCCAGCTAAGGTTGTAGACACTGGAGTCCTGCAACCACCCCTGCCTCTACCTCGGGTGAGACTTCATATGCTGCGCAGGTGTTTCCTAAAGGGATGGTAGTGTTAGAAAAACAGGACCGCAGAGCAATAAAATAAAACAAATGCAGAAATAAAACACAGAAGATACACAATACAAGAGAGACACAGATTTACGTGGTTCACCCAGTGTGGGCTACGTCCACCAGAGAAATTGCCAGGTCCTTTCTTTATTATTATCCAACAAAATGAAGGGATACAACCTACAGAAAAACCCGTTGTAACTTCATCTTCTTTCTCTCATAGTCTCCTCTCTCTGAATAGAATATTCACCACCACACATAGCCGCAATACATTTCCCTCATAAAAGAGGGTTGCCTTCTAGGGAAAAAAACCCTAACATAATCTCTACCGTTAGATCTACGACCTTATAATGAACGGTCCAGATTTACAATGAAATTACAATATACTTTTACAAGGCAATTTTTTCTTTGGGGGCCCGCTTGCCCCCAGACCCCCCAGCCGGGGGGATAGCCCCCTCGGACCCCGCAGAGGGGGTACCCCCCCTCTGCACTCCCCTGCGTGGAAGAGTGTACATACTTCTAGGGTGTAAATACTTCATGGGGTATAAACACGGCTGAAAGAAAGGACCTCTGAATCAGGAAGATAATCAGGCTCCACAACCAACAATCTCCCACTTGGAGACTGATCTCAACAACTCCA
>ML788160.1:98938-121200 GCA_009831015.1 Picea engelmannii | reverse complement strand
ACAGAACTTAGTTGATTAGTAACCGTATTAAATTCATTTAAATGATCTGCAACAGACCCACCTTCGGACATCTTCATATTAAATAATCTCTTCATTAGAAATACCTTATTCGACGCTGAGGGTTTTTCATACAATTTGGCCAATGTGTCCATCAAACCCTTTGTTGTCTTTTCTTTCGAAATATTGAAAGCCACCGACGCTGCCAGGCTCAGCCGTATCGTTCCTAGAGCCTTTCTATCAAGAATCTCTCATTCTTTGTCATTCATGGCCGTCGGCTTCTTTGCTACTCCGCTCAATGGTAGGAATAGATCCTTCTGATATAAATAGTCTTCCATCTGCATCTTCCATAACTGGTAGTTTTGGCCATTAAATTTCTCGACCCTAAACTTTCCATCTTCCGACATTGCTCCCACTTGAACTAGGAACCCTCTTTTCATGAGAGTTACCTTATGCTCTGATACCAGTTGTTAGAAAAACAGGACCGCGGAGCAATAAAATAAAACAAATGCAGAAATAAAACACAGAAGATACACAATACAAGAGAGACACAGATTTACGTGGTTCACCCAGTTTGGGCTACGTCCACCAGAGAAATTGCCAGGTCATTTCTTTATTATTATCCAGCAAAATGAAGGGATACAACCTACAGCAAAATTCGTTGTAACTTCCTCTTCTTTCTCTCACAGTCTCCTCTCTCTGAATACAATATTCACCACCACACATAGCCGCAATACATTTCCCTCATAAAAGAGGGTTGCCTTCTAGGGAAAAAAACCCTAACATAATCTCTATCGTTAGATCTGCGACCTTATAATGAACGGTCCAGATTTACAATGAAATTACAATATACTTTTACAAGGCAATTTTTTCTTCGGGGGCTTCGCCCCCGAACTTCCGCTGGGGGGTTGCTTGCCCCCAGACCCCCCAACCGGGGGAATAGCCCCCCCGGACCCCGCAGAGGGGGTACCCCCCCTCTGCACTCCCCCACGTGGAAGAGTGTACATACTTCTGGGGTGTAAATACTTCATGGGGTATAAACATAGCTGAAAGCAAGGACCTTTGAATCAAGAAGATAATCAGGCTCCACAACCAACAGGTAGTTAGGGTTTTGTCGGTGCATTGTTGTAGCGTTGAACCCTGGGTCTTCTGCTGTGCTAACAAATGGTTTCGTTGTTGGGACTTGAAACTGTGATTGTTGGGAACTAAAGGAAAGAAAGAAAGCTCTATGCGTAGATATATTGCCTTAGTGCACAGTATTCTACTTGACCTGTAAAGCTCTATGCTAAGAAGAGAAGTCAGATTCAAAGAAAAGAGGTAAGATCTCAAAGCTTTGTGCTCTAATAAAGGTAAGAATAGTGAAAAGTTTTAGATCTAAAAGCTTTGTGCTCTGCTGAAAGTAAGATTAGTGGAAATTTTTGTTTCAAGAGTATGGATCTAGGTATGTTTGATAAATGTTATCCTAGTCTAAAAAATAGAGTACAGTTCGATGAAAGAAGGTTTGATATGAGTAGATCTGATAGAAATAATGAAAGATATGTTATTCCTGTGCATAGAAAGAATGATTGGACTAACAAATGGATGCAGGATCCTAGAAAGAATTGTTCGCAGGTTAGCTACTATTATCCTAGTGCACAATACAGGAAAGGTTGGGGATCATTTAAGAAAACAAGAAGATTAACCCTTTGTTACAGTTGCAGAAGACAGGGACATCTTGCTAAGGAATGCCCTGGAAGAAGACCTAGTTGTTTTTGTTGTAAAGCTATGGACCATGAAGTTTTAGATTTCCCTAGAATGATTGGTAAGCTTAACAGAAAGAATATGAGACAAGAAAACCTTGAGGAAGGTCACGAAACTGAGACCATGGCAGAACCCCGGACAGAATCAGAGACTGTACTACTAAAAATGAAAGAAACCCTAAATGATCACAGAGATATCAACTTATCAGAGATTTTTAAAGAAAAAGAATGCATAGAAGCAAGAATAGGAGACTTCGACATAGACTGTGTTCTGGATGAGGAAACATAGGTAAATAACATGATAGAAAGAACTTGGGAAGCTTTAGGAAAGCCTGATATGATTCCTTCATTGAGAGGAATAGGATTGTTTTTAGATTTCTGTGGTGAGTATTTTTGAAGTTGTTTGCCGGATAATCCACAGTTGGTGTCATTTTTGTCAACGTTTCGAATCTGAATCGGGATTCATCATCAGGACTAATCGTCAATTGATAGCTTACTGATCTCGGTCAATTAATAGTTATTGTGCAGGATGTTTCTTAAGATTGTAACCTAGGTCGGCTGTCTAGAAACCTACGTAAGTTAATTAATTTAATATTATTTAATTTTATTATTATTTTAACATAAATAATAATATAATAATATATACTAACTTATTACTAAGTTTGTATTGTTATTTAATTATAAATAAGTAAAAACAATAAGTTCTTGTTAATTATTTGATTAAATATTTAATTGATTGAAATAGATTTTAAACTAACTAATAATATAATAATATATAGTATATTATTACTAAGTTTGTAAAGTTGTTTACTTAAGAATAAGTGAAAATGTGTTTTAGTGTTTTTAATTATGTGATTAGATATTTAATTAATTGAATTATGTGTAAGAAGGGAGCTTTAGTTAAGGTTGTTTTTACGGTTGGAGTTTTAAAGTAGGGAGCGGTTAGATTGTTTTTAGGGTTATAGTTTTTTAATTAAAGTTTAGTGAACTAGTTACTAGGAAAGGTGGGGTTTAGGTTTAGTTTATAAAAGGATGTAAAAGGTGTATTAATAAATAAGTGTCATAAATAAGTAATTACTAGGATTTAGTTGAAAAAAGGTAAGGGTATAGGTACCTTAAGGATAAAAATAGTAGGCAAGGAGGTTTAGCTAGAATCCTAAGTATAAGTGCTGACACTTAAGGAAAACCTAAAAAGTTAGGAAGGAAAGGTTTTAGGGTTTTAAAGTTTTGAATTAAATTGTCAAATTAGGTTATAAGTGACTTAATTATTTGAATTTATAAAGCAAGTGCCTATAATTGAAATTTTTAAAAAAGTAAAACAGGTTAGTTAGACCCCTAAGTTTAAGCAGTGAAGCAAAGGAAAACCTAAACAAGCAAGGACAGAAGAAGGGAGGTGTCATACATGATTTGATCTATGAGGATTTCTAAGTTGGTTGATTACTGGTTGCCAAAAACTGCTTACCTCCAGGCCACCGTCTCTGTTCATATTGTTGGGGTGTTTGATTATTTCGAGAGCTTCTCTTACACATCTCATGTAGTAGTGATCCTCTTTTGCTAATATCTTTGTATCCTCCAGGCAGACATGATGTTTGGTCTTAAGTGAGTGTTCTGCTAAGGCCAAGGTACGAATGCGTTCATTTCTAATGTCTGCTCCATGTTCCTTAATCCTTATCTGAAAAGATCGTCAAGTTTCTCCAATGTAACATTTCCCACATGAACAAGAAACCTTGTAGATGCCTTTTCCTTGTTGTTGGTCTATAGGAAAAGGCATCAATTAACTTACGTAGGTTTCTAGACAGTCGACCTAGGTTACAATCTTAAGAAACATCTTGCACAATAAATATTAATTGACCGAGATCAGTAAGTTATCAATTGACGATTAGTCCTGATGATGAATCCCGATTCGGATTCGAAACGTTGACAAAAATGACACCAACTGTGGATTATCCGGCAAACAACTTCAGGAATAGGATTATTCAGGGGAAAGCTGATAAACCTATGTGGATGACTCACCCAGGTACATATGAGTGCTCATGGAGCTTCGACAGAGGAAGATTTTGAGTTTGTTAGATTCATTGAGAACAGTACTCCATTTACTATGTTATTAGCAAAAACATGGATCGAGAAATATCAAACCAGAAGAAAAGAAGAGGAGGCCCTAGAACAGAAAAATTAGGAATTAAAAGATTTCATGACTAGGAAGATAGCACACTTGATTGCAGAACAGGAGAATAGATCGAAGCTACTTAGAACCAGAAACTTGGATCATGAAGCTGAAAGAACACAAGAAGATTCACAGACGAGTAGAGCACCTACCCCAGATAGAGAAGCAGTATTACTCTCTAATCCTATGAAAGAATCCCAACAGCGGGAAGCTATTATGCCAAAAGAAGACAAGAATTAGAATGGAAAGAGGAATACCGAGACGAAGATCACTGGGAAGAACGCTAGAAAACTCAGTAAGAAGAGAACAAAGATCGAAAAGTTACAGAAGGGCCCAGAGGGAACTTCACAGAAGGAAGATTTTCAAAATTGGAAATTCGTTGGGATATCATAACAGCGCCCCATGGCACTTCACCATGGTGAAGTGATATGACCATTTGGAAGCATTATAATTGTTGGATCGACATTCCAAAATGGTTAGAACAACAGTTATGACTAGAAAGCTCACCATCAGACCGTGTCACAACGGACAAAACTGCATTGATGGAAATCTTCTTATCCGTTGGAGAGATTCATTACATCGTGTCTACTTAGTCCATCAATTGTTGCACTGAGAACACTTTTGCGATTTGTATCAGAGCTAACAAGAGAGCCCATTGCTACCGCATTGTGCTTAGTAAGATCGACATGGATTCTATTGCTTTGAGAACTCATCCATCCACCTGAGTTTTTCGATCAAGAGCATGCATGTCGGATGACCTCAGTGTTGTGGAGAAGTCAGTCGAGGAAGTTTTAATTGATATGAGGGTCGAGAGAGAGATGTCTACAGGAATTCAAGCTTCATCAACGTGAGGAGTGCAAGACTCTTCATCGATTACTCGCGGATACGGACCATCCCGACCAGCAGCAGAGAAGAGAACCCAGCACGGAGATGATCTAGCAAACGCGAAGTTAATCCCGACCATCTTACCCAACTACATCCCACCTCTGGATGGTGGAGTGAGTTGTGGCAGTGTCCCGAGGGACTTTGATTACACCATGGTTACTGCATACCTGTCGAAGGGGATACGTCCAGTCAAAACACAGCAAGATAAGATTGCGACGTTGAAGTTCAGTGACTTCAACCTAGGTGACCGCAAGAATTATAGGATGCTTGCTCCTTACAAGTATCTGACCAAGATGAAGGGGAAGAACTCGAAAATAATCCCCCATCCATGGACTATGAGCCTCGCACAATCCAACCTCTTGAACGTGATGAATATCCCACACTTTGGAAGACATCAAGAGGTTAACGCCTGTGTTAAGCTCCTGCTATCATGTTACCATGGTGGCTACCTATGGCTAGATAGACGCATTACAGTCAATCTGACGTTGATTGATAGGATCACTGGATTGAGCATGCAAGGACATGACCCGCAAGACTTCTACCCAGGGAAGGCTTCCAACCGCACTCTAGCACAGAGAATTAAAGAGAATTACGATGATGTAGAAAAGGGAACAAGATGCTACAAGGTAGCTTCCATCCAGAATTAAATAGTGCGCCTAGCCTACCAGTTGACCGCGGGAAATTTAGTGAGGAAGAACCGACCTACTCAAGTCACAGGATTCGTTGTTGACCTAGCCGGGAAATGTGTAGAAGGACTCTAGATGAACTAGGCGAATTACTTGGTCAACCAACTAGAATTAGATTGTCGTGAAGCTCGAGATCAAGGCTATGAGTTCCACTTTAGCTGGCTCTTGATCCTCATTTCATTTACCACTTGGGAAATGTCGGAAGGTGCGACCTTCCAAAACATTGAGTTATTCGAACCTCTCGCTGTGAAGTTCACCATGCTTTGGTGCTCGAGCGATATGGGAAAACAGTGGCAGTCGAACGTGTTCTTTCATACCTATTATCTCCAATTGAAGAGGGCTATCGAAGTTGTCCCTCACATGACGTCGAACACCCTACATCGGTTAGGATCCCTCATGAAGTTTCATGCAGATCGACACTTCATTTATATCACTGCGCATGCAAATGAGCATAAAGAAGAGCTTCAATCGTACTACAAGCTCAAAGAGGAGGACCTTGAAGAGATCACTAAGGACTGGTCTGCAGAACTCCTCATCCCCATAGACCCCACAGAAATGTCAAACCTTTAACTAATCGACAACCCCGAGACCACTCATGAAGCAAAGGATCGCCCTGGACCCAGCAGAAGGAAGAAGATCGAAGAGCTCTAGAACTTGAGAAGCACATCAGAAGGAACTGCTTCAGTATCACCTGGACGAGGGGGTGATGACGAAGTAGAAGAGACAAATGGCAAAGAGGACCAACAGAAGAAATTTGAAGTAACACCGCCTAGGGACCCTGCTGATGAGAATGATCCCTTGAAGAAAAGGAAGGTTTCTCCCACAAAACCCACTTCTCGAAATAAATCTAGAGCCACCTTGACTAAGATGCAGACTGTGCTCACTGTGGATGACTTCAAATTTATCATCATAGTTGTAGCATATGCCTCGCAAGACATCTTGCAAAAACATGAAGCCAAGCAGGAAGAGAGGTATGATAGAATCAAGGTTGAACTCAAAGGGGTAAAACAGGCCCTTCAATCCAGCCACATAGTATCCACTGCGTCTTCGCCATTATAAGCACCTAAGTTGGGAGATGATCTTACCCAACTCCACAGACTAGTCGATGTGACCGAAGCTCACCTTCATCGCACACAGAAAGAAAGCAAACAGGACATAGAGGCCCTAAAGAAAGTACAAAAAGTATTCATAGAGCAACGACGAGTTGCGCAGCAAGAGAAGGTTGCCCTCCAAGCTAAGTTTGAAGAAGAGAAAGCACGGATCCGATAAGAAAAAGAGAAGTTTCTTGCAGAGCAGGTGGGAGTAAAAGAAGTAGTCAGCAGAGCACTTCGCTCTGTGACAGGATTAGAGAAAAAGCAGGAAGACCCAGTGGAACATCAAGTAGAGAAGCTTGCGGAAGCTATCCAACAACTTCAACAGAGAATCGCAGACCTCAAGCTACAAATAGTGCCAAGTACCCCATAGGACGTGCGAGATCAAAGAGAAGCCACTTCCCAGAGTGCAGTCGGGAGGGTCTGAGCATTCGCTCTGGAATGCAAACATCTAAGTGCTCGCAGCGCATAGAATTGTGAGCGACCCACTGAAGATATTGAGCTGAATGTAATGGAGTCACAGCTCCAAGAGGCAAAGCAACAAGCAGAAATAGTGCATGCGCAGTTGAAGCTCTTGTTATAAGTTGAAAGGATGAAGCGATCCCATGAACATCGCACTGCTCAATAGCAGGTCCACACCATTCAGAGAAAAGTTATGGAAGTGACTCAAACGCTCCAACCAGTCCAGGACGAAGCTTGCCAACTGTTTGAGAAGATTGAAGGTCGAGGCACAGAGTTGTAACAAGTAGTCGTTGCAGTCAAATAGTGTTTAGAGGGACCTGTCAATGAAGAAGTCATCCAAGAGTTCTCCGAGCAGGAGGCCCTAGCGCAGCAGCAGGTCAAAGCAGCTTGAGCCAAGATCGAGGCTTTTGAAGCACAGCTACCTAGACCAGAGTGACTTGGGACGAGTCACAGATGAGTGTTGGGGGCATGTTGGCCCTTGACCAAGTCTTGAGGATCCTTGGTCATGTTTGACCTACTTTTGGGACTTTGACGGGCTATCGAAGACGAAGCGCAAGTCGAAGCATAGATCGCAGGAACCCAGCCCCTTTTTAGGGATTTTTGGGTTTTGGGCTTATGTAACGGGGATGGGGATGTCGTCCCATGGGTTTACCCATGTTTAGGCCCATTTTGTAATGTATAAATAGATAGCTAGGTGATGTAAGAAGAGGTCAGGATGTTAAGTGCTAAGTGTTAATTGTTAGGTGCAAGTGGTAATTGTAATTGCTTTGTACATACTGTGTGAGACTTACAGAGCTAAGTGCAAGTGATTGTAAGAGGTTGTGGAAGGCTTTGTGTTGTACTTCAAGGAAGGAGGATCTAGCGAGGTGCGTAAGTCTCCTGTCCTCTATGAAGTAAAATATCATGGCTCTGTGCATGTAGAATATTGACAGAAAGAAATAAAGAAGAAGAGTTGGTGGACGTAGCCCCAGGGTGGGGGTGAACCACGTATATCCTACATTGTGGTTAATATGTGCTTTATGGTTGTTCTGTTGTCTATGTGATTGAATTCTTAGTGCACTGATGTATGCTTATAAGGATATAATATGGTAACTTAGTGCTTAATAACGTGAATAAATGCTAAATCTGATCTATGTTTGAATGCTTAGTACTTGAATCTATTGGATCTATATTAATATTGCATTGATCTATTGTTAGGGTTTAGCTGTGCTGTAAACTAAGGATGAATATTAACGAGTTGTAACTGCTAAGTGCTTTGTTAAGGTTTTTTAATCACATATATGTGTCCCAGCTAAGGTTGCAGACAGTGGAGTCTTGCAACCACCCCTGCCTCTGCCTCGAGTGAGACTTCATCTGCTTCGCAGGTGTTGCTAAAAGGGTCAGTAGTTAGGGTTTTGTTGGTGCGTTTTTGTAGAGTTGAACTATGGGTCTGCCCCTGTGCCAACATTTTGTCAGTGTTTCATGGAAACCTGCACAGGAGACCTAGCTAAAGCATACATAAACAAAGCTTATCAAGAAAAGGAAGAGAGATACAACATGCAGAATGAGAATCAATGTATATTATGATATAATCAATGAGTGAGTGATCTTCACTCATATAGGCAATGACATCCTATAATTAGGAATACATGCATAATAGTGATGGTCTAAGATTAGAAAGTCTAAAATAGAACTAGTCAGTTAACTCCCACTGAACTAGTATGCTGAAAATAGAAATTTCTCCAACACCCCCTCCTGAACATCACTATGGAGTAAAAAATGAGTCATGACTACTAAGCCATATTAGGTACTCATATAAAATGCAAATAATGAACACTGAATAAAAGTGAGGAAAGAGGGAAAACCACGTGGGAACAAAAACACCCCTCAAAAGATAATGTATCAAAAGAAGAAAATGGCAGTTGCTAGGCAATTGTGTTCTTCACTGCAAAACGATCCCACAAAATCTAAAACGTCTGCTCACTGAAAGTCTTCGTGAAGATGTAGAAATATCTATGGATTTGATGAAGTCCTTTGGCAACCTGTCGGGCCTTGTACCTCTTGATCCTGTGGACCCATCTGCACCTGGAAACATTCCATTATGGTGGAAGTGAAACCAGATGCCAAGTCTGATTCTCTAGGAGAGAGTCATGCTCCTCCTGCATGGCTTCTTTCCATAATGGATTTCCCACATCCTTATTGTAGGTTTGTGTATCAGTAGATTGAACCATGTAGCAATGCATGGGCATCACAGGTTCTGAAGCTTAAAATACATGAGAAGACTCCTCATGCTGAGATCGAGTCCTCCTCGAATCTAATGGATTCCCTGCAAGGATACCTGCTGCCTGAAGTGTGAGATGTGCCTTTTTGGGCATCTATTGAAGCTTCATCATTGGCTTATTATCTGGATGTACTACCTTCTTATTTCCATGTACAAAATCTGAGTGTATAGAATCATCTCTAATATCTAAAATTGATGGAAGCACAAGAGTATATGAATGTTGCACTGGAGGTTCATGCAAAGTACTCTCCTTATGTGTAAGTAGAATAGAGGAGTCATCGTCAGAAAACTTAGTGAATTTATACAACCTTGACTTGTGATCCACCTCACCAATTGCAATGATGGAATTGTCATCCAAGTCAATTATTGAAACTGAATCTGATGTAAATTCAACCTTTTTACATTTTTGAGTGATCTGATAAATGGAGAGAAAATTCATAGAAAGCTTTGGAACATGTAGAACATTCTCAAAACTTCCATTGTGGAGTTTCACTCTCCCTTCTCTTGGTACTGCTACTGGAGTATCATCCCCCATGAGAATAGGGGGTCTTGACCATGGACTCAAAAAAGAGAAAACTTCATCTTTCGTTGCCATATGATGGGATGCACCAGAATCTATAATCCATGAATCATATGAAGAATTAATTGCAACCAAAGCATGATGATTACCTTTCGTAGGAACATGATCTTATTCCTTATGCTTCTTGACTCCCTCTGGAATGAAGTTTCCAAGGTTGTTTTGTTGAAGTGTTTGTTCCATAAGATCGATCTGTTTCTTCATGCATGTGGATTCTTCATGATTCAGTTTATTTCAGTAAGTGCACTACTTTCCCTTTTTCTTCTTCTTCGAATCTGAAGGGTCTTTGGAACCTGAAGAATCGTTAAAGGGTTTGGAATATCACTCATTCTCGTTCTATTTATTCTTCTCATTTTGTTTGGATGATCTTTGTCCATCATGCATAGTGAGTGCATGTGCTTTGGTATCCTTGATGAGGCCCATCTGTATGAGTTTTGTTTGCTCTTGTGTAAGAAACTCAATGAACTGAGCCAGCATAGGCATTTTCCAATTTGTTCCAAAAAGACATCTGCCAGAATGGAAATTGGAGACATATAAAGCGTATTTTGGTCCTAGCTTGGCCAATATTGTTAGAATAAGTTGTTTCTCTTGGGTAGACTTATCAATACCACATTCACCTAAGCTCAATAGCAAAGATTTAAATTTAGTAAAAATATCATGTATATTATCAAAACTTTCAGGGTCTAAGGTATTCAACTCTACCTCACGCATATAACCTTGCATATCATCCTGTTTTCCAAAGAGTCCTTCCAAGGTGGTCCAAGTCTCATTCGGAGTCTTGCATGTAGCAACATGAAACCATAAATCAATGGAGATTAACTCAAGAAGTAGTCATGCGGCCTCATCCTTACGATTTGCCCATCCGGTCTTCTCAAGCGCTGATGTAGGTTCAGTTTATGTCGCCATCGTCAAATTATACAGTCCTTTTCTTTTGAGTTGGAATGTGGGATTTAGATTCCATTCAAAATAGTTGTACGATGTGAGTATTATCACCAGACTTGAATGAAGAAGTTGCATCGCCTCCATCCCTACTATTTATTCTGAAAACATCCTGAGAACCGAGATCGTGGATTCTGAGATATGATTGACGGTGCTATGGCAGTTATATATGTGATAAAATAGCTATATCTCCTAAAATATGCAGTGGGTTTTGGATATTTTTAGTGATCATGAGCATCCCTATGTTATATGTCTCAGGTAAAAAATCCAGCCCAACCCAGATTGTGGATTTCGCGATATCGCAATTTTACTGCAGAAAACCAATTTTTGGAGGGTTGTTGAATCGTCACACCCTAGAGAAGGATAAAGTGTGACGATGTTAAATCGTTGCACACTAGAGAATGACACAATGCGACGATTGTGAAAAAATGAATCGTCGCACCACAGATGAATAACACAATGTGACGACGTCGCACCTTGACGGTGTATAGGCTGCGACGATGCCTGGAAAAAGAAAATTTCTTAAGTCTGAGAGCGACCGTCACACCCTTCGACAGGGATAGGCTGCGACGATTCCAATCGTCGCACCTTTAGATAGGAATAGGCCAGGACAATTGTAGAAACTAGGATTACTCAAGGACTCTTTCGCTCTTCTTTAGCTTGTCTGGGTTGCTCCAAGTAGCTCGGCTCTGATACCATATCAGTGTTTCATGGAAACCTGCACAAGACACCTAACTAAAGCATACACAAACAAATCTTATCAAGAAAATGAAGAGAGATACAACATGAAGAATGAGAATCAATGTATATTATGATCTAATCAATGAGTGAGTGATATTCACTCATATAGGCAATGGCATCCTATAATTAGGAATGCATGCATAATAGTGATGGTCTAAGATTAGAAAGTCTAAAATAGAACTAGTTAGTTAACTCCCACTGAACTAGTGTTACTCCCACTAAACTAGTGTGCCGAAAATAAAAATTTCTCCAACAGGTTTCAGATTGAACATCTATTGGAAACACCACATAAAATATACCAAAAGAAAGCTCTGGAAACTCTCTATCCAATGGATCTGATCTTGTAGCAAATTTGACCAGCCTGTGAAAAGTTATGGACTCTGCAGTCTCATCGTCATCACGAAAACCCCCTCAAAATGGTTGATTTTAAATCAGTGATATCTTCACTTACGTAAATATGATTCAGATGATTTGTTTTTTGAATTTGGGTGAAATTGTGAGAGGAACTTAGATCTGTAATTTGTTTTGGAAAATTCATCTCTAGCTGCTACAAAAATCAGAAAAAGCACGCGGTTATCGGTGGAAAAAACCCTGAAATTTGCAGATTTTAAAATGCAAATAACTTTACTTTTCGGACTCCATTTCAGACGATTTTTTTTTTAACTTGGGTGTTTTTCTGAGAGGAAATTAGATATACAACCATATTCTGAAAATTTTGCACAAAAACCTACAAAAAATGTCCAGAATGTCGCGTCCCTCTTTTTTTTTCTCCGAAAAAATAAATATGCAAAAAAAATAAAAATAATTGTCCACAATGTCTGCCAAGGAAAGTGCTTTGATACCAATTGTTAAGTACCTAAGTTATGAATACAAAATACAGTAGAATGGATCCAAGAAGAATAAATGAAAACCAAACTTTATTATAAGAAAAACCTTGAGGTAGGGCAACACCATACAAAGGATCCTCTTATGTTCACTTGCCTCTTCGAGGGAGAATCCTCCTATTGAAATACCACTCACAATACAATACTTCTCTTTATATCACATTACATTGCTTGAATCCTTTTATATAGTGATACCATCAACTAAGAACATTCTAGAGGAGGAATCTTCTAGAAGCAAAACCTTCTAAGAAATCATCTTACATTTATTATATCTAACTACCCATTTATTATATCTAACTACCATAGTGAGCCTTATTTAATAATATAGTGGACCTAGTCCACTTTAAATTGGTTGGCCTCCACTATCTCTCTAGCTACCTAACATCAATAATGAGCCCATAGCAATTTTAATTGATTAGGGAGCTATCCATAGTTACATAAATGCTAACATCATGGAAATATTTCACTTGCAAAGAAATAAGCATAAGATATTTTGGTTAGTTCAGTTAGCCACGGGGGCTAACAGGAAAATAAATGAGTTGGTTAAATATTGTCCGATAGGCATGAATGGAATCAATACAAAGGTGGACGTAAATGTTATACCATTGGGTTTATATGATTGTCAAATTTGTATGGATTGGTTGGAAAAACATCATGATGTCATAGATTGTTACAACAAGACAATCACATGTCTTGATGAGGAAGGACAGCAAGGAAAGATTCAAGGCATTCCAAGAGTTGTAGTTGTTAGAGAGATTTCAACTATGCAGTTGAAGAAGAGCTTCAGGAAAAGATGCCAGATGTTTGCATCCCATATTGAGGAGGCTTCCAAAGACAGAGTGGCGAGCATTGAAAACCATTCAGTTTTGAGGGATTTTGAAGATGTTTTTAGAGAAATTATGGGACTACCACCAAAAAGAGACCTTGATTTCTTTATTGATTTGGTTCCAGGAGCTACCTCGGTGTCTAAGACAACTTATATAATGGGTACATCAGAGCTCAAAGAGTTTCAAATGCAACTTGAAGAACTATTGAAGAAGGGGTAAATACGCCTAAGTGTGTCACCTTGGGGCGCCCCAGTTCTTTTTGTGAAAAAGGAACCTTGAGGTTGTGTATTGATTTCAGACAACTTAATAAGGTTACCATAAAGAATAAGTATCATTTGCCAAGAATTGATGATTTATTTGACTAGTTGAAAGGTTCAATAATTGTTTCAAACATTGATTTGAGATCTAGCTATCATCAAGTAAGGATAAAGGAAGAAGACATCAGCAAGACAACATTCAGAACAAGATATTGGCATTATGAATTCATGGTAATGCCATTTGGGCTATCAAATTTCCCAACAGTTTTTATGTGCTTGATAAATGGAGTGTTCAAGGAGTACCTGGACACGTTTGTGATTGTGTTCTTAGATGATATCCTCATATATTCTAAATCAGAATAAGAACATGAGCAACATTTAAGAATGGTGTTGCAAAATTTAAGAGAGCATAAATTGTATGCTAAGCTAAGTACATATTTTACCAAAAGAAGATTCACTACTTGGGGCATATAATTTCAGCAGCAGGGATAGAATTTGGCCCTACGAAGATAGAGGCCATTAGAGGATGGCCAGCACCAAAGAATATGACAGAGTTCATTTCATTCATGGGTCTTGTCAGTTATTACTGAAGATTCATAAAAGGGTTCTAAAGAATTGCAAGTCCAATCACTTATTTGCAAAATAAGGGAGTGAAATTTGAATGGGATTCCAAGTGTGAAGAGAGTTTTCGATAGCTAAAGGAAATATAGAAAAGTGCACCAATACTAAATATTGCATATCCAAATGAAAATTGTGTTGTGTTCACTGATGCATGCAAGGAAGGACTCGATGGATTTCTCAGTCAAAGGGACAATGTGGTATGCTATGAATCCAGAAAATTAAAAGAGCATGTGGGAAATTATGCTACACATGACTTGGAGTTGGCGGATATTGTACATGCATTAAAAATGTGGAGGTATTACCTTATGGGTAAGAAATTTGAGCTAAGAATAGACCATTGTGGTCTGAAACATTTTTTTAGAGATCCAACCCTAAATGCCAAACAAACTAGATGGTTGGAATTTCTGAGTGAAATGACTTTGAAATTAAGCATATAAAGGGCAAGGAAAAGCAAGTGGATGATGCACTTAGAAAGAGAACTCATGAAGTGCATGTGGAAACCATCATCATGTACATGACATATTTGAAAGATCAAATTATTGCAGCAACGAATTCAGATCAGCAATATGTGAAAATAAGAGAAACATTACAACAAGGTAAATTTCAGCAGAAGTTAACTTCTTATGAGCTGAAAGAATATGGAATTCTCATGTACAAGGAAAAAGTGTATGTGTCAAATTCCAATGAGCTGAAAAATGCAGTTCTAAAGAAAATGCACAATGTGCCATATGTCGGACACCCGGGATATCAAAAGACAATTGTAGCAATAAGAAGCCAGTACTTTTGGCCGCGAATGAAGAAAGAAGTGGCTAATTACATAGCCAGATGTCTAGAATGCCAAAGAGTGAAGACAAAACATAGACACCAAGCAAGTTTGCTACAGCCATTGCTCATTCCGGAATGGAAGTGGGCAGTAGTCACGATTGATTTTATTACTAAGTTGCCTAGAAAAGTGAAGCAACATGATTCCATCATGGTGGTGGAGGATAAATTGACTAAAGAAACACATTTTATTCCAATAAAGACTACACACAAGGCAACAAATATCGCATAAATTTATATGAAGGAAGTTGTTAGGTTACATGGAGTATCTAAGACAATAGTTTTGGATAGAGATCCAAAGTTTACTTCAAATTTTTGGAAAGGTTTGTTCAAAGGCTTTAGAACAAATTTGAATCTTGGTACAGCGTATCATCCAGAGTCATATGGGAAAATAGAAAGGACTAACAAGATAATTGAGGACATGCTTAGAATGTATGTGATGGATCAACCATCAAAGTGGGAAGATTATAATCATTTAGTCAAATTTTCCTACAATAATGGGTACCATGCCTCATTGAAAATGAGTCCATTTGAAGCCTTGTATGGTAGAAAATGTAACACTCCAGTGAGTTGGGATAATCCAGCAGACAGAGCAGTTGTTGGGCCAGATTTGTTGAAAGAAATGGGAGAACAGATGGAAAAGATAAAGCAGAATTTAAAGGCTGCCCAGGATAGGCAAAAAAGTTATAAAGATAAAAACAGAGTTTTCACAAATTTTAAAGTGGGAGAACATGTGTTCTTAAAAGTAAAGGAAAAGAGAAGTTTGATAACATTAGGAAGTTGCCCGAAGTTGGCAGCAAGATATTATGGAACTTTTGAAATATTAGAAAAGATAGGGTCGGTTTAATACATGCTAGCATTGTATGCATCCATAAGAGTGCATAATGTATTTCATGTATCCTTATTAAAGAAGTATGTACCTGATCTTAACCACATAATTGATTGGACTGTGATCCAGGTGGAGCATGAAGGGGATTTTCAAGTGGAACCAGTACACATCCTAGACCAGAAAGTCAAAGTGCTTAGGAACAAATCCATAGGGTTGGTAAAGGTTCAATGGAACTGCTACGGTCCTCAAGATGCTACATGGGAGCATGAAGAAAACATGCAGGAAGAGTACTTGCAAATTTTTGACAATTTTGAAGAAGGTAGAATGCAAGACTCCATTTTGAGCATCTAGATTTACGGAACCACTTATCAAAATCCTAGCCAACTACGTTGGGGACCCTGATAAACGAATGGTTCATTCATTGGGTTATCCCTGATAAACGGATGGTACATCCCTTGGTTCAACCCCGATAAATGAATGGTGCATTCCTTGGGTCAGTGAGTTGAGAGGAATAGGAGAATGATAGTTGGAGTTGTTGCTAGAGTTATTAAATTGCATAATTTTATTTCTAAGCATTGTGATTTAAATTTGCCTATATAGATAGATAGATATCAGCATAGAATGCACCGAGGATGACGCACAATTGTAGAAGAGGGGGAATGTAACATCCCCATTATAATCCTCAGTTTAATTAATGCTTATGTGGATACAATATGTGGTGTAACTGGAGCGAATAACTGGACCAAATAATATGGGCGTAACTGGAGTGAATTGGAGTTGGAGAACTGAATAGCCTAGTTGTCAGGCTAAAAGAGTAAACTCTTGTGTGAGTTGATCTAAAACAGCAAGTGTTTTTTTTTGGTTTGTTGATAGTTTTCCTAGCAACAAGTTCCATTGAGTTCTCAGTTAAGAGATTCCTAGTTACATGTGCCAGAGAGACCCTGATAAACAAATGGCACATTCCTTGGGATATCCCTGACAAATAGATGGTACATCCCTTGGGTTAGCCCTGATAAATGGATGGTACATCCCTTGGGTTACCTTGATAAACGAATTATACATCCCTTGGGTGATCCTTGATAAATGAATGGTGCATTCCTTGGGTTGGTCAGGTCAAGAGCAAGAGATATTGTGGAAAGATCAGGATAGATGTAAGAGAATATCAATTGGTTTATGAGTTTTTTGAGTTGTGAGTGGACTGTGAGATACCACCCTCTTTTGTGGATTACTAGCCTTGCTCAGGGATGATTGGTTGTTGAGATTTGGAATAGTTGGTCTATGGTTGGGTGGAACCTATGTCCCAAGCAGTTGGTTGCATGATTCTTGTTTAAAGATAAGTATTTTATCGTGTACTGATTTATTTACATATGTTATTGTTGTGCATGAACTCTGCATGAATGAGAATGACGTATATGCTACTGTAATGAATGGTTTAGTTGTATTTCATGTTGATTATTAGCATTCTTTAGATGCATCTGCTTTATGGTTACATACTGTAGGTAAATCTGTTATAAATTATAGTTGTAAGCTATAGGAAATCGGTTAACAGTAAAGGAATCACTTTAGTTAGCAGAAGTTTCATTTGTATGTGTATTCTGCATGTAATGTTGCTTAGTTGGAGGCTAGGTACGTTACAAATAGTAGGTAGAGTTGATGATGAGAGAGTTTCACGTGACGTGGCCCTTCGTGATTCCATTTCTGAGCAGGAGTTACACACTATTAGATTGAAGAAGAGAATAAGTGAGCTTTGGGATGCATTGACTCCAAAGAGACTGTTTGCAAATCCATTGTCCATACTACCAATAGAACACACTCTTCCAGGCACTCCTGGAACCTCAAAGCCAATCAAAAAATCCCTTCAATTGTCGAATGGATTCATACAGTATGTTATTGAAAACATTAACAGAAGACTAGACATAATCAGAGAGGCATGGGAAGTTAGTATCACTCGATGTAATATTTTTAAAAGGATTACAAATTTTATTGACCATTTGCAAAAAAAATTGCAACATGATCAAGCGTATTATCAAAATGAGGTAAGCACTTTCATCGCACGAGTCACTAGTATGAATGTGTATCAAAGAAGTCAGAAACGATTACCCTCGAAAGAAAGAATAAAGTAAATAAAGGTAGGTTGGGAAGCATGAATAGATGTCCTAGAAGGTGCAATAGCCGCTTGCGAAAAGATCCATGAAAGAAGAGAATATGTTACTTTAAAAGAAATTGCTACTGTTAAGGAACTACATGGCCCATATCTTATCAAGAATTCAGCCATAATCACCAAAGAAGAGCTTGATAGTAAGATGGCTATAATGAAAACCACATTGGGTATTGAATTTGATAGTCTCAGTCAATTTGATAATGAGGAACTGAAACAATGGCTTGTTACATTTGTCAATAACAACGAAGACCATTTGTCAGCCATCGACCAAATAAAAGTGGAATGTAAAGAAGTAGAAGAGAAGATTTTCTCTCTTCGGGTGAAGCAAGAAATAACCATTAGGCCAATGAAAATATTTATTGATAGTTGGATCAAGAACACCATGGCACAAATTGTCATCCCAGAATAAGCATCAAAAATAATTCAACAATAGGCCCACTAAACAATTCCTATAAAGCCACATGCATATGTACAGTAGAAAAATCAAAACAACAAAAAAATTCCTTCCTAGTGAGTAATCAAACAAGCATTTCATCTGCTTTTGCTCTTCTTTTGTTTCATCACTTTGTAATGTGCCAAAATTGCCTCTTGTATGCTTTGTCAAAACCTAACAGTCATTTCTAACTATGTGTATTTCTGTGTTCCAACTCTTTCTTCTATTTTATGGTCCACGGGAGCCCCAATCCTAGTCCATTTAGACAAATGCCTTCACTTTTTACAGATCTTATTTAAAATACAATTGTATATTTTTTTAACTTGGCCAAGGATTGTTTTGGTATTTACAGAGATTATTGAAAAAATAGTTTTGTATTTTTTACATTGACAAAGTACTATTTTCGCATAAGTAGCTATTGATTTTCCAGAATTTTGTTGTTAGAAAGAATTTCCAAACCTGTATTCACTCTATAATTTTTCAATGAAACATCATGTTCTATGCATATGTAGCCATTGACTATCGTTCCACCAACTGATCTTTTGAGCTCTATGTTATCTTGGGTAAATTTGGTATAATATTGTAAATACTCTATAAAATAGTGTCAGCTTGTTTCTCGGACCTTTATTTTCTTGTTCTGGATATATTTATTTGATATGTACTTTATTTCTATCAATTTAACAAACGTTTAAGGCTCTCTCTCTCTCTCTCTATATATATATATATATATATATATATATATATATATATATATATATATATATTATTTTTTATCCACTTGTCAATATTTTTAAGTGATATGTGTTTCATTACTGACAATTTAACCGACACTTAACTTTCTTTATATATATTATCTTTTATCTTATCTATATTATAGTTTAACCAACATTGTGCATTGTCAAGTATTGTTTTAATTCTGAAGATGATCAGAATCTATGGTTTTGGACTTGATTGTTTTAAGTTCAAAGTCTTCATCGTTGATCTGGATTATTTTAAGCACGAAATGAGAGCGAAGATATAATAAAGAAATATACTGAGATATTGCAAGAGATCCAATAATGTAACAGAGATATATCGCATATATATAACAGGAGGCATAGATATATAGTAATACACAATTTCTATTAATGAGTGAAATGTATAGAACTGTAAAATTACAGAGTGAAAGACTCGCTAGAATGGTGGCAGCTTAACTCTGAGAAGAGATGTGACGATTACGCTCATTCGCAAGAAGATGAGTACAATGAGGCTTCAAAGGCATTTTTAACATAAATGAAAAAACCCTAAACATCCAAAACACTAGCCCTCGAAATATGAAAAGAGAATTTTTTTGCGGCCCCAATGTGGAGATGAAGTGCCAAAAGTCAAGGGGGCCCCGATGGGGTAAGTTGGTACAAAAACTTTCAGGGGTCGTAAATTTTGCATACAATATTTGTTTTAGGCGCATAATAGCTCAATGGAAAGGTATATCCAAGGACTACACATTATGTCATCAAACTCTAATTACAATTATAGTTCGACTGTGGCGATCTCCAAAAACGGTGTTTAGGGACTGAAAACGGCCCCGAAAGTTTAGGACTCGAAAACATAGGAAATAATTTTCGATGATGAAAATTGCATGTGAGCCAGTTGGAAAAGGTGGGTGGCCACTGATATCCATCTGGATCAATCCTCCCCCCTTAGGAAGCAATTGTCTCCATTGCTTTGAGTTCACATGGGAGATGAGAAAGCGTTTGCTGAATTTAAACCTTGGTGAGTTTCTTGCCTGCTGGAGACGTTTCATTTCTTGGAGTGGAAGGCTATCATGAACCTAATGTTGGAGGGGTTGGACCTTTATAACCAGTCTGGCTGCATGAGATGACTTTGTGCAGAAGGAATCTTTGTGTTTTTTTTTTCAATTTTTTTGACCTGCTTTTGTTGGATAAAGGGGGCTTGAACCAAGGTCATAGTGGTCATAGTGTAATTTTGTTCACTTCCTGCCTGAATCGTGAAGAATATAAAATCCATCGTATGAGAGACAAATTTGTTTCACTATTGTGTCGAAACATTTTTCGGAACTACCTCTTATATCCTGTAGGGATGAGCCCCCAAAGTAAATATGGCACTACAGGGTCAGGACTCATAAATAGCATGGCGCTTCCACATATATGGATAGCCCAAAAGAACATCACAGACATCCAGCAGGGAAACATCACACAATACCTCATCCTTGAAGGGATTGATGTCATAGGATAGGCGGCATTGTTGGCTGACATGGAGATCTTGTCCTTGGCGAAGCCACCCGATGTTGTATGGTTGCAGGTGTGGTGTTGTTGGCAATTCCAACTATTTGACGACCTCTGCTGAGATGAGTTTATTTTGGATTCCTCTATCAACAATTAAATGCAACGATATCCCCTCCACCCACATATGTGAATGGAATAGGAGCTCCCCCTCTTCAAGATCTGCTGGTGCTTCTGGTTGGATTATTGTGGTTGCGATAGTGGCAGTGGGGTCTGTATCGATGATCTATCTCCTTCCATTATTTTCTGAATTGGATTCTGAAATTGGGTTCGGATCTTTTTCTTTGATCTCGGCCACCAATGACAGTTTTGAGTGACATTCATCAGTGTTGTGCCAAGGGATTTTGTGGAAATCACACCATTTTCTAGTGTCATTCTTTGTCTTGCCCTTACCCTTCTTTTCCTATTTCTTGGACTAGTTTTTGGGTGGTTGTTTGTTAGGGTGATCTTTATCATACTTTGGTTTTTGCGGATTTTCAGACCCAAACTCTCGTTTGTTCAAGTGCTTAAATTTCTACTCGATTTTGATAGCGTATCGATAAGCAGCTCCCAGCAATGAGTTGTCCAGAAACTCCATTTTAGTTTGGATGTACCTATGTAGTGTTAGGATATTTAGACACTTAGGAGTTAGTTAAGATCTACTTGGTCTAAAAGTCATAATAGTTGAGTGTTGGAGTTGCAGCCGTAGGAGAAACCCTACAGACGCAGCGTGCTGAACCAGGGCCACCGGCCACCAGGGCTGAACCATTTTTCCCTCAGCCTGTTGCATCTGCTGAAGGGAAAGATTCATCTGGAGGGTGTGGCGCTCGTCTTTCATTGAAAAGGAGCGTCGGCGTTGGTATACAGGACGAGAGGAGCGTTTTATTTTTTTTTTTAAAAGCGCAGGTTTTCAAGGAGAGCGTCGAGAGCGAGCCAGCACTCTCTCTACTGCCCAAAGGGGGCGCCAGGCCTGTAGTGGCCTTACGCTCGATTTTTTCTTGTTCTTCAGCGCTCCTGAGTACCCTTCACATAAGCGCCAACAAATAAAGACCAAACAAACGCGCCCTTGAGTATTGAAAGTTGTCTCTGTTGAGTATGGTTTCATAGCTCAAGCGATCGCCCGACCTCCAGAAGACCTAGCCGTCGGCCCTGCCCTGCGCCCCTGGCAGCAGGCCAGCGATTCCATCGTTGCTCCAGAAGATCCCTCAGTTGACCTGTCAGATCGGAGTCCCTGGGCTTTTGGGAGTTAGTCTGCGTCCCCGTGGATGTAGAGCTACAGTAGAGCAACCAATGGACTCCAGCGGGGGCTCTGCCCCTCCTCTCATCCTGCCTCTGGAGATCTCAGCCTTTAAAGCACTGATTGTTGCAACTCCAAAGCGCCCTCTAACGGCCAGCCAGCAGAAGTTTGTAAAGAAACTAGATTTGATCCCCACGGTTGTTCTTCTCGAAGAAGAGACATGCAAAGCTACACTGAATCTCGCTGAGAGAGGGTTAATCGACAAGTTCACTGGCCTCTGGCCCTCCCCAAAGTCGGTAGAGGATTGGACACAAAGAAACTGGTCACCTCTAATTAAAGAGGGAGTCAAGAGTTATTTTGTGGGCAAGGGGTTCTTCATATTCGTCTTC
>ML788160.1:80103-96074 GCA_009831015.1 Picea engelmannii | reverse complement strand
AGGCACTTACACCACAGTAGCTGGATACAAAGCTCTTCAGATTACAAAGGACAGCAGCCGCCCTCCAGCCTTCTGGAAATTAGTTTGGGACAATTTAGCTCTCCCAAAAGTGAATTTCTTTTTCTGGACGTTGGTGCAAAATATACTACTTACAGGAGACAATCTAGAGAAAAGGAAAATTGCAGGGCCACATAGGTGTGAGTTATGCAGAAGCAACTCTGAAACAACTCAACACTTATTCCTGGAGTGCAATTTCGCCAAGGAAGTTTGGAGACTTTCCCTTCTAGACCTGCAAATTCCAGCCTTTCCACAGAGTACAGTTGAAGCGTGGTTCACCTCTTGGATCAATTTCTATCCTCATGGCATTCCCATCAAATCCTTCTGGCAAAAAATTTGGACAACAGTCCCCAAATTCATTTGCTGGCAGCTATGGTTGGCTCGTAATGATCAAATCTTCAATGGACATACACGCTCCCCTCTTCAGGTCGCAGTCAAAGCTAAAGAACTCCTCTTGGAAACTGCCCAACATCAGTACTTCAACGAAGATCCTTTGCTCCGTCCTGAAGAAAAGAGATGGCTCAGCCCGTTGGATCCCTCCCCCCGCAAACTCCTCCTCACTCCTCAAACAGAAAATCCAGAGTGGAGAATAAGAGAACCCGAGGACAACTTCACAAACTGGTGGAAAACCAAAAAACTCACCACAATTTTATTTTACGGGGCCTCCAAAGGAAATCCCGAGAACGCTGGCGCTGGAGGGGTCATTTAATCTTCGAATGGGACCTTAAGAGACTGCTTCTGCTGGGGGCTAGGCCAAAAGACCAACAACCAGGCAGAGATTCTTGGCCTTCTCAGAGCATGCCTAATAGCAAGAGACAAGGGAGATAAAGACCTCCAAGTCTTTGGAGATTCAGAACTCCTTATTAAAAAATTAAATACGGAGGCTCTCTTCAACAATGCTAGCCTCAATAAAATGCTAGGCAGATTGAAAAGAATCCTCCACGAATTCACCTCCTACAAGTTTTATCACATCCTTAGAAATATGAATGGAGAAGTGGACCAGATGGCAAACAAAGGATGTACCCTCACAAAAGGTCATATTCTTATCAATGATTATAACAGCTACCAAATTCCTTGAAAAGATTGTAACTCTGAATTTGAAAACGATGGCTATCTTCTATGTAAATGGAGCTGCCTAGGCAAAGACCCCTTCTCCCTTTTTTCAAATAAATAAAAAATATAACCGTTACAGTTAAAAAAAAAAGATCTACTTGGTCTAATGTGTCGTTAGGTAAAAGTGTGTTTCTTAGTGTGTTTCTTTAGTATGCATTAGTATGCATTTGTAGTTAGGAAATCCGATGGTCATGATATGTTCTCGACATAGAGTGATCTGACGATTCATATTCTCCTTGATCTTAAAGGCCATTGATATGTGGCTTAACACCCGATTGGTCCATGATCTCTATTTAAATAGCATGGAGGGTCATTTGTCGATGATTGATTGTGAGAAAATCTCTTATAAAATCTCTATGTAATCTTTTTCTTTTGCATTAATAAACTGCTCCAAGTGGTCGCATTGGTTGGAGTCGTGGATGTTTCCCCGTAGGGGTTTTACCACATCTAAACATCGGCATTTTGATCTTTTATCTGGTTGTGTGAGTGGTTACGGAAGGTGTTCGTCCTCTTTTGGAATACATGTGTTGTCGAACATGGTATCAAAGCCTATTTGAAGACCCGCTCCTGTTGTAGATTGAGATCGTGAAGCCAAGTTTCCTCATATCTATTTTTTGTCATTTCCATGCATATTTGGGCTGAGAGGACTATTCCATAACGTTTGGAGCGCTCGCTTCAGTCAGGAACGCTTTTTTTTTCACTCGAAAAGTTTATGTTTTCCCAAGATACGACCATTTCAGTCAGATCCAAACGTATAAAGCCTGAATACGCCCTTTTTAAATTTTTGCAAAGTATTATTTTGGATTTATTTCGGTTTTATATTTTTTTTTGGGTTTCTAATCTTTTATATCTGTGTATTCTCTTTTCCCCACTCCTTGTGTGATCTCGGCAAATCAGAAACAGATAGGAAAAGGTGCATTTTTCAGGTAAGCTAACCGAGATCTAACCCTTGTTGTCATCGATAAGTGAAAAAAAATTCTTCTGTAAAAAGATTTTTTTTTAGCACACTCTCTAAGGTCGTCTTCAACAACAACAAAAATCCTCCTGGTAAACAATACAATATGTTTTGCTAGCCCACTTGGTTAAAATTTTCCTTATTAAGTAAGAGGTCTTGAGTTCAAGTCTTTCTTTTTGTTACTTTTTTTTTTTAAGTTCATGCTCCATTGTAAAGTGTATTTAACTTCAAGTATAAAAGTGAATCAATATAAGTAGCTTTAATATTTTATTTTAAAGTTATTTATTTTGTATGCAACTTTCTTTTATAAAGTAACTTCATGCTAAAAGTGATCCCCACTTCTTTTTATAAAAGTGGGTCACTTTATAAAGAAACTTATTTGTAAAAGTGAGGTTATTTGGAGACGTATCACCACCACATGGTTCTTTGGTTATTGTTTATGCATTTTTTTAAAAGGGCATAACTTTAACATCCAAAGTCTGTTTTCAGTGTCGTTTTTTTTTTTTTAAACCGCCTAACTTTTCGAGATCTTTCCATCCACATCATCAATTTTAGTTTTTAAATCCATATTATCTACATATTTAATATGGTTTCTTCCAGTAATCTTTTGCTTACCAGCACCAACTACTTCCAATGGAAATATCATATGGAGGATTTATTAAGAAGTAAAGGTGTGTTCTAGATTACCTTGGGAAAGGAAAAAGAACCCACGGATGCTGATAAGAAATTCAAATGGGCTAATAGGACTGATGAAGCACGTGGACTGATCGGAATGTTTGTCTCTCCTGATTTAAGGTTCCACCTTAAAGAAATTGATGACCCCGATGAAGCTTGGGAAAAGCTTGAATCTGTGTTTGGTATACACAATATTATTCGAGCACATCAATTAGAAAATAAAATATTGACTTTAACTCCAAATGATTTTTCTTGCATTGAAGACTATCTATCTAAGTTTAAAACACTCCGAATTTTATGTGAAAAATGTGAGATAATGTTGGAGGAAGAGCACTTCATCTATATTATTCTTTCTAAGCTAGGTAGTGCATATTTTGTGTTTGTATCTACCTTTTATACCATGAGAGAGACTCTAGGGAAATCTTATCAAAAACCCACTCTTGAGTCATTTTGTGATGCTTTGATTAGAGAGCAAGATAAGCTTGTATAACTTAGAGTGATCATCATTGCAGGTACCTCCAACAAAGCCTTAGTCACCTAGCAAAACAATAAACCAAATAATCCCAAGAAGCAACATCCTAGCCACAACAAGAAGCAACATAAGGGTCCCAAACCCACTCAAACAGCTTCAACTCCTAATGGTGACAAAGGAGAAAAATCTAAAAATAAGAAGACTGACAGACATTGCAACTTTTGTGATAATGATGGTCATGATGAGTCCAAATGTTTCAAGAAGATGGCAGTTTTAGAAGCAATGATGAAAAGAAAAAAATCAATATTGATTCTACTTCTTGTTCTTCTTCTCATGAACATGCACTTTCTGCTTCTGGTTTCTTCTTCAATGCAACTTCTACTTCTTCTTCTGATGAGTGGCTTATTGATTCTAGAGCATATTATCATATGGCTAAGGATAAAGACATATTTTTTGCTCTAAATGAATGTAACACCAAGAAAATATTTGTTGGTGATGATAGGTCTCTTAGTTTTGTAGTATCTGGAACGGTTCAAGTAGATAATGGTCATTTCAATGATGTATTATGTGTTCCATGTCTTTCTTGTAACCTTCTATCAGTATATCAAATCACTCATTCAAGTGAAGGTAAAAGCGTAGAGTTTTCACCTCACCAAGTTGTAATCAAAGATCTAAAATATCCTAAGCATGTTCTTGCAACTGGAATTGTTGATGATATTACCGAGTTGTACAAGTTTCAAAACTTTGGTTCATCATATTTTTTATCAGTTTTTGTTGCTCATAGCGATGACTTGAGCAAACTTTGGCATGAGCGGTTTGATCATCTAAACTATCGTTCATTGTAGCAATTATGTAATCAACAAATGGTGACTGGTATTCCTCTTGTTTCATGCAGATATGGTGTTTGTATTGGTTGTGTTCTTAGCAAACATCATCGGGGTAGTTTTGACACATGTGCCTCTTGGCATGCCTCGGGCCCTTTACAACTTGTTCACAGTGACTTTTGTGGTCCACTTTCTTCTCCTTCTTTTTTTGGGTGCAAATATTTCTTAACTTTCATTGATTACTTTTCCAGTGTACTTGGGTTTACTTCTTAAAACTTAAGAGCAAAGATTTTGACAATTTTTGGGCCTGCAAGGCCCTTGTAGAAAAGCAATATGGACATCAAATTCAAAGGTTAAGAACAAATAATGGAGGCAAATATGTGAACATTAATTTTACAATTTATTGCACTACACGAGGCATCCAAATGCAACACATTGTTCCATATACACCACAACAAAATGGTGTTGCTGAGAGAAAGAATTGCACATTAAAGAAATGGATAATTGTATGATCCAATCTAAGGGATCAAGTCTAAAGTATTGGGTGAAAGCCATAAACTGTGCAAATTACATAGTAAATCGCACTCCCGTAAAGGATCTTAAAAATATAACACTGGAAGAATCTTGGACTAAAATTAAACCAGATGTAAGTCACTTTCGTGTATTTGGCAGTATAGCATGGGCTCACATTCCTGGTGAGAAAAGGAAAGCATTACAGCCTAAAAGTGAGAAGTGTATACTTGTTGTTTATTTTGAAGATGTCAAAGGTTATAGACTTCTTCAACCACGTTGTAATGAAATTATTGTTAGAATAGATGTTAAATTTGATGAAAATATCTTGGTCTGTGAGCCTAATTCGGCGATTGTGCCTTCTTCGGCTTGTGAGCCATCTTCAAGGTTTGTGCTTTATTTTATTCCTATTATGGTTTTGTCTTCAAATGATGAAAATGAGGATGAAAATCCACCTCTACCTGCTCACCTTCCTCCAGATGATTCCTTTGAACCTGAACCAACACTAGCTCCATCGCTTCCTAGATGGATCTGTTCAACACGAGAAACAGTTGGTGATCTTGTCGGTGATCCTTCAAATTAGGGATGAACATGTTCATAGTTCCAGCGAGCCTCTTCTCTTTTGGCTCAAGTTTCAGAGACTCGTGATCTAGAGACATTTGCAGGAGCTTCAGGTCATCCATATTGGGATACAGCAATGAATGAAGAGTATCGTTCTTTAATGGAAAACGATACTTGGGATCTTGTACCTCTTCCAAAAGGAAGAAAACTTATCAGATGTAAATGGGTCTACAGAACTAAGTATGCATCAGATGGAAATGTTGAAAGACACAAGGCTCGGTTAGTTGCCAGAGAATTTTCCCAAGTTGAAGGAATTGACTATAATGAAACCTTTTCCCCTGTAGCCAAAATGAATTCCATCTGCCTTGTTCTTGCCCTTGCAACCTCACATAAATGGGAGGTCCATCAGATGGATGTTAAATCTACCTTCTTGCATGGATATTTGCAAGAAGAAATCTACATGGAACAACCTCCTAGCTATGTCCAGAATGACTCTAGCCTTGTTTGTCGCCTTAAGAAATCTTTTTATGGTCTTAAGAAAGCTCCCCAAGCTTGGTATGCCAAAATGGAAAACTTTCTTATTGACACTGAATTCTTTAGATGCCATTCTGATCTTAATGTCTATACCAAGAAAGTAGGAAACCATCTCATAATCCTTGTCCTTTATGTGGATGACCTTATCCTTACTGGTAGTGACTCAAAACTTTTAAACCATGTGAAAACCAGCCTTAAGAAGAAATTTGAAATGACAGACTTAGGATTTTTGCACTATTTCCTTGGCCTCCAAGTTTTGTAAACCAATGAAGGTTTTTTTCTTTCCCATTCTAAGTATGCTTGTGACCTTCTTCGTCACTTTCACATGGAATATTGTAAACCAACCCCTTCTCCCTTCCAGTCTGGAGTCAATTTTATTGCCACCTGTACTTCTCCTGAATTTGATGCCAAATTGTACCGTCAGTTAGTTGGTAGCCTCTTATACTTGACTCATAGTCGTCCTCATAACAACAATTGTGAGGTGATAATATTGATTTTTCCTTCGTTATTGGTCTTGTTTCCCGGTATATGCAAACACCCCATGAAATCCATTTGAAATCAACTAAAGGATACTTCGATATGTTTGTGGTACAGTTCAGTTCAGGATACATTACAGTTCAAGGGGGAATCCTTTATTGGTTGGTTTCTTGGTTTCAATGATTCTTGGTTTCTTGGAATCCTTTGTTGCACTTTCTTCAGCAAAAGTAGAGTATCGAGCAGCGGTAAATGCAAGTCAGAAAGCCTTGTGGATTTGATAGATCCTTTTAGAGTTTGGATTCTAGCAGCAACATCCGACCAGCCTTTGGTGCGACAATCAGAGTGCCATCAAGCTCACCAAAGACCCAGTTCAACATCAGCGCAGCAAACACATCGAACTACACATGCACTTCATCAGAAATCTCATTCATGATCAAGTTATTGAAGTGTTATTTTTCCCTATAGAAGATCAAGTTGCAGACATTTTCACAAAGTCTCTTACAGAAGTGAAGTTTTCCAAACTTTGATCTATGTTAGGAGTTCAGGAAGTTGACATTACGGGGGGATAGGCTCTAATGCCTCATTCCTTCTCCTATTGTGCCACTATTTTGAATCCTTCAATCCTATCCCAAGTTGTTCTTAAGGGGGGATGTTAAGATATTTAGACACTTAGGAGTTAGTTAAGATCTACTTGGTCTAATGTGTCATTAGTTAAAAGTGTGTTTCTTAGTGTGTTTCTTTAGTTTAAATTAGTATGCATTTGTAGTTACGAAATCTAACGGTCACGATATGTTCCCGACATAGAGTGATCCAATGGTTCATATTCTCCTCGATATTAACGACCATTGATCTGTGTCTTGACACCCAATTGGTCCATGATCTCTATTTAAAGAGCATGGAGGGTCATTTGTCAATGATCGATTGTGAGAAACTCTCTTGTCAAATCTCTTTGTAATCTTTTTATTTTGCATTAAGAAACTGCTCCAAGTGGTCACGTTGGTTGGGGTCGCGTTGGCTGGGGCCGTGGATGTTTCCCCGTAGGGGTTTTACCACATCAAAACATCGGTGTGTTGATCTTTGATCTAGTTGTGTGATTGTTTACTGAAGGTTTTTGTCCTCTATTGGAATACCTATGTTTTCGAACATGTAGAGCCCCACGGTATTTCAGAACCAAATAACGCTCAGAATCTTTGATACCCAACTTGGTACGCAAGGTATGGAAGGTATTGGTGAACTACGGCACTGATTTTCCCTTCTCTTGATGCAACGTGGTCCATCTCACGTATTGGTATTCATAGTTGCCAACGGGGTAATATTGTTCCTTGACGACATCTACGAAAGATTCCCAAGTGGATTTGACCTCGAACATTCCAGACTCCTCTGTGGGGATTTTCTCACTGTAAGTTTCCCACCAATGTTTGACATGGGAGAGAGCCTTAAGGAGTGTGAAGGTGATATTTTCCCTGTTAGAAAAATTGTGCACGGAGAAATAACCTTCTAGCAGATTTAACAATTTTTCCAGAGCATCTACATCTATCTAACCTTCAAATACAGGAATATCAAAATTAACTTGTACTTTCAAAGGAGAAGTGCCTCCAAATTGGTTGCTTGATGAAGACACATATTTTGTTATTGGCAGACGTCGAAGTATTAGGTAAAAATTATCCATCATTTCGTCCCTCTATCGCGTGAGAGCTTGCTCCAACAACAAATTAATAGAATCTTCTACTCCATTGTTTTTCTTTTCTTCCGCCATGGAGGGTTTCTTGGCGTGAGAG
Organism: Picea engelmannii; assembly: GCA_009831015.1. Classification (NCBI taxonomy): domain Eukaryota; kingdom Viridiplantae; phylum Streptophyta; class Pinopsida; order Pinales; family Pinaceae; genus Picea; species Picea engelmannii. The sequence goes on along the minus strand of ML788160.1, from coordinate 88,118 downwards.
AGCGATTGTACTCAAGAGAGACAAACTCAAGATCCAACTTTCTATACTTGGACCTTGTCGGGGACATGCACCAAAAAAAAACCAAGAGAAATATGCTCTGATACCACTAATCTGGATTATTTTGAGCACGAAATAAGAGAGGAGATATAATAAAGAAATATACCAAGATATTGCAATAGATCCAATAATGTACCAAAGATATATCGGATATATATAACAAGAGGCAAAGATATAGAGTAATACATAATTTTTATTAAATAGTGAAATGTACAGAACTGTAAAATTACAGAGTGAAAGACTCGTTAGAATGGTGGCATCTTATCTCTGAGAAGAGATGTTATGACTATGCTCATTCGCAAGAAGATGAGTACAATGAGGCTCGAAAGGCCTTTTTAACATAAATTAAAAAAACATAAACATCCAAAACCCTAGCCCTTGGAAGACAAAAATCCAAAAGGTGTGTGGCCCCAATGTGGAGATGAAGCACCAAAAGTCATGTGGGCCCCGATGGGGTAAGTTGGTACAACAAATTCCCGGTGTCGTAACTTTTGCATACGATATTTTTTTAGGTGCACAATAGCTCATTGGAAAGGTCTATCCGAGGAATACACATTATTCCATCAAACTTTGACTTCATCTACATTTTGACTGTAGCGAGCTCCAAAAATATTGTTTAAAGCCTCAAAACGGCCCCAAAAGTTTAGGACTCGAAAATCTAGGAAGTAATTGTCAATGATGAAAACTACATGTGATCCAGTTGGAATAGGTAGGTGGCCACTGATATCCATCTGGATCAATCATTTATCAATGAAATAGCTTCTTATGTGCATATGTTGCAATGGACTTCCATTCCGCAAAATCATATTTTGGCATCTATGCAATGATTAGCAAATTTTGTATCATATTGTAAGACTTGAATAACATAGTGTCAGGTACTTTATTAGGACTTTCTTTCCTTGTCATGTTTACTTAACGGAGTGGATCCACTGTCAATTTTTGTTTTAATTATGACCATGATCATAATTTCTAGTTCTGGATTTAATTGTTTTAAGTTCGAAGTTTTAGAATTCGTTTGTTTTTGGACTATCCATTTCTTCCGCTATATGCAAATGGCTTGTGTGGTATTTGGTGAAAGAGACGGGTATACCAGTAACCAAAATGTCATATACTATTATCAATTTCATAATTGTGAACAAGGAACCTTTCTCATCGGGGAAACTCTACAGTACTTGCTTTCCACAAAACCTAAGTTGCATATATTTTACATTGTTTCCCGCACATCGTAACATCTGCACACTTTGCTTTGTTGCCTCAATAACACCACTTCCATACATGTTACATTGCTTCATCTGTATCTTTAGCTCTAAATACTTCCTTATACTAAGCTCCATTACAGATGATTTTAATTGTTTTTTATAATAAACATTGTTAGTTGACATAGATTCAATTCAACGGTATTTTTTAAGTTAAACATATGCATAGAAGCATTTTGAATCTGTTAGTTGTGTGTTGCATATGTTGCACAGATGCCAAAGCATATGGTTGTGAGGATGATATGTGTGTGTTGGAGATATATCTTTTCCCAAGTTATATATGTCGAACACTTTTCTTGTTTACAATGTTTTCTTCAACATTGAACAATTTACATTTTTTCCTACCTTTTACAAAATTTTATGCAAAATGTTCTCATTGCAAAGACTTCAAAATGTTTAAAAATGACATTTTCATAATTGGGTCATTTATCAAACAAATTACATTGCTGGTGAGAATCTATATGATTGAACCAATGCACGTGCAAAATTGCAAAGTGCAGGAGTGTAGAAGGATGATTGTTATGAATTATCTGCACAATAGTTCAAGTTACACTAGAGTTGGATTGTGCGGATGTGTGGAAGATATATCTTTGTAGACGATGTATTTGTGTGCAACAAATATATGTCCCATAGATAAAATATGTTTAACAATATTTTTTTAGCTAGGCATATGCATAAACGCATTATGTAAACTATTAATAATGCAAAGTTGTGAAGTGCGGTGGTGTGGTATAATGAGTGACATTAATTATTGGAACAAGACCTTTGATTAGACTAAGTCTTCATTGTTCAAACGATATGCTTGTGCGGACGTCCAGAGCATATGCGTTGTTTTTCGCAATTCTAATGTGCACATACTTTGAATAGAAGCATTTTGTGTGAGCTTTGTTGAAAGAGTCGGGTATACCAGTAACCAAATTTCATAGGAACCTTTGTTGTCGAGGAAACTTTACCATATTTGCTTTCCGCAAAACCTAAGTTGTGCACACTTTACATTGTTTCCCCACACTTTGCTTTGTTGCGTCCATAGCTCCACTTTGATACATGTTTCATTTCTTCCTCTGTATCTTTAACTATAAATACTTCCTTTTAGTAAGTTCTATGACATATGTTTTTAATTGTTTTTTTTTAATATACATTGTTTGTTGAAATCAATTCAATTCAACAGTTTTTATTAAGTCAAACATATGCATAGAAGCATTTTGATTATGTTAGGTGTATGTCACATATGTTGTGCAGACACCTAGAACATATGGTTGTGCAGACGATTTGTGTGTGCGGAATATATATCTCTGCCCAAGATATATATGTCGAACACTTCACTTATTTACAATGTTTTCTTCAACATTGAATAATTTAAAAATGTTTAAAAGTGAAATTGGCATAAATGACTCAGTTATCAAACAAATTACATTGTTGATGAGAATTTGTGCGATGGAACCAATGGAAGTGTCGAGTTGCCAAGTGTGAGAGTGCAAGACGATGACTATTATGAATTATCTGCATAAGGATTCAAATTACACTAGAGTTTGTCTATGTGGACGTGCAGAGGATATATCTGTGCAGACGATGTGTCTGTACGCAACAAAAAACTCCGCAATGGATAAATATGTTTAACAATATTTTTTTTGTTAGGCGTATGGATAAAAGCATTTTGTAAACTATTAAAATTGTGAAGTTCCAAAGTGGAACAGTGTGGGACAATGATTGATATGAATTGTCCATACAAGGCCTCAGATTAGACTTTACATTGTTTCTTGCACATTGTAACATACACACACTTTGCTTTGTTTCCTCCATAGCTCCACTTCTATACATATGACATTGCTTCCTCTTTATCTTTAGCTCTAAATACTTCCTTTTAGTAAGTTCTATGACATATGTTTTTAGTTGTTTTTTCTAATATACATTATTAGTTGAAATAAATTAAATTCAACAATATTTATCAAGTTAAACTAAGAGAAGCATTTTGATTCTCTTAGTTGTACACCGCATATGTTGTGCAGACGCCTAGAACATATGGTTGTTCAGACGACTTGTGTGTGTCGAAGATATATATGTCGAACACTTCACTTATTTAAAATGTTTTCTTCAACATTGAACAATATAAAAATGTTTTAAAATTAAATTAGCATAAATGACTCAATTATCAAACAAATTACGTTGTTGGTGAGATTTTGTGCACTCGAACCAATGGACGTGTAGAGTTTCCAAGTGCAGAAGTGCAAGATGATGATTGTTATGAATTCTCTACACAAGGATTCAAATTACACTACAACTTGCCTATGCGAACATGTGGAGGATATACATGTGTGGAAGATGTGTCTGTGCGCAACAAATAAGTCTCTGGTAGATAAATATGTTCAACAATATTTTTTTTGTTAGGGATATGCATAAAAACATTTTGCGAACTACTTAAAGTGTGAAGTTGCAAAGTGGAGGAATGTGGGATGATGAGCGATATCGATTATCCGCACAAGGTTTCAAATTAGACTAAGTCTTCATTGTCCAAACGATGCGCCACTGTGGACGTGCAGGGGCATATGCCTTGCTTTCCTTAATTCTAATGTGTACATACTTTGCATAGAAGCACTTTTTTTAGTTTATATATTTATTCTTTATAATAAACAGTGTCACTTAGTGTTGTAAACTTGGAAAATCAAATTGTCATAAATATAAAAATCGTTTCTACACCAACCAACAGAGATACATGTGTGGAAGTTATATCTTTGCAACCTATATATGTGTTGAAGATGTATAATTAACTTTATTGCTAATTTTTTATAATTGTAAACTTGTATATATATATATATATATATATATATATATATATATATATATATATAGCGTTTTTATACCAACTAACAGACATAGTCGTGCAAACCATATGTCCCTGTTGAGGATGTATAATCAACTTTCATTAAACTAGTAATTAACTTTTATTTTTAATATATGTATATATGTAAAAAAACATTTTGTTAGGCATATGCATATGCATAACAATATTCTATTATTGATAACATCAACATCTATTGACTAGGTGTTTGTTATGTGATGATGTACCTGTGCAAAAACAATAATGTTCTTTTTTAATTATGTAAATTATCTTTTGACAAAGACAATTCATTATCCATGCTTCTCATTATATTAAGTTTCATTGTTCAGCGAATGTTTTCCACTCAACAACATATATTTAACAATCGACAAGGACTATGCTCCCATACACCCCTTGCTATTAATATTTTAATAAATAGAAGATTTATGTTTGATTCATTTATGGACAGTTTCAAACCTTAACATTGTATATAAAATGTCATAATTTATTATAATAATCATAAAATTACTTTTATTAATTTATAAAAGCGTAATCTAAACGTTCTACCTTTTGGCTCTTTTCCAACGATTTTTTTTGTTTGATTTTGCCCAAAATCTAGTGAGGAATGGTTGGATTTTCATATTTGAGTGGCTAAGTTTGTATAATCGAAGTGCCCCAGGGTTTTTTCAGCACGCTGAATCCATTTATGCATTCAGAAATGCAATTTAAACAACACAAAATAGGGATTTTGTCCAGATTTACATCATCAAATTCCAACAAAAAAAAACCAAAAAGTAGAATGTTTAGCCAACGCCATTTATAAAAAGTTGCATCAAACTAAAATAATATAAACGCAAACCCTCCCTTCAAATTCATGTGAAATAAATTCATTTTATAATAAAAGAGAAGTGACGCATGAGGTTTATTATTTTCCATGGTATTTTATAAGACATTGTCTAGTTGTTCTACGAAATGGTTTATTTCGCCGTAATCCGGCGATATAAATTTACATGAATCACTATTTTTTGTTGTTCATATATTGAAAAACCCCTGGGCACTTAGATTATATAGAAATAATCACTCAAATCTACGAATCTAACAATTTCTCGTCAAATTTCAGACAAATATCCTCAAAAAAAATCGTCATTTCGTAAAATGTTTAGCCTTTAACATTTTATAACAGATTTATTATTTTTTATGATATTTTATAATGGATTTGTTTTCAAATAAAGAAAGCTAAGTTTTGACAAATCAACATACTATCAATAATAATAATATCATAAGCACCCACTTACCAACAAACAACTCACACGGTTCCAACATTTATAAGATGTACTCATTACTAATAATGAGTACGTTTCTATGGTATTTTATAGTGGATTTGTTTTCGAATAAAGAAAGCTAAGTTTTGACTAATCAAAATACTATTAATAATATGATCATAAGCACCCTCGTACCAACTAACAACTCACACGTTTCCAACATTTATTTATAAGATGTACTCATATTTCCAACATTCCAACATTATTATTATTTTAGAATCACAAGAGGATCTTCCTTAATCACTATCCCTATGACAATATTTTAGAATTACAAGAGGATCTTCCTTAATCACTATCCCTATGACAATAAGAAAAAAATTAGATATTTGTCCACATCCAACCAAATAAAAAACTAAATGTGTGTCCACATCCATCCATCCCTAGATGGATGTGATCTACACTCCCAAATAGGCTTACTTCATAATAAGTTTGGCATTGCAACCACTTGGTTGGTTGGTAGATGGAATTTATAAAAAAATAAAATAAAGCAAAATGTATTTTATAATTCAAAGTGATAAGATATATTATATGTAATGATGAGTGAGTAATATTATTAAATTAAAATAATATTTATTTTTATTATAATAAAAAAGTAAAATGAGTAGCAAAGTTGTTTATATATGTTTTTTTTTAAATTGAAATATAAGTAAATAAATCTAGGTGTTATAATTAAATAAATGTAAGTTTAATAACTATGACAATATTAAAAGTGTAAATTGAAGTTTTTCCATAATGACCCTCATCCTTTGGCTGCGTAAGATGTCACATAAATAAAGAAGGGCTTCTCCCTTCTGGAGAGGTCTGATTTCCGCTTCTCCAGTAATCTTACACCGGCTCCGTTGGTTGCCCGGATCGGGATGTGAGATTTTAATTGGGAGAGACAAAATTCTCGGCTTGGACAACCGATCGATCCTCTTCCCTCCTCTCAGTGCGCGGCTTTCTTCTTTAAATTTGGTACACTTGTCACAGGCAAAATCGGCAGCTCACTCGTTCCCCCATCCTGATCTTTGGTTCCACAGTAGTGAGCTTTTGCTGAGAGGACCGATGGTGATTGAATGGGATGCCTACACTAGAGCTCTAAAATCGGTTGGCATAGCCTTAAATGGAGGGAAGGATTCTCTCATTTGGGATGGAGGAGATGCCTCAGGTCATATAACTGTAAAGAATGTTTATACGGCTCTATTACACCCACTAGCTACGGCTGCTTGTACCCCGGGACTTCTATCTATTTGGAAATGGCCCCTTCCTTTGAAGCTTCAACTATTCTTTTGGTTGTGCGTACAAGGAAAAATCCTCACTTGGGAGGTGCTTCGGAAGAGGGGCTGGCATGGACCCAGCCGTTGTGCCCTTTGCAAAGATGCTGCTGAAAATCTTCACCACCTTTTCGTTCATTATGCCTTTTCTATCAATATTTGGACCTTTCTTACACAACATTTCTCTCTCACAACAGACTGGAAAGGTGGCTCCTTCACCGATTGCTTCATCTCTTGGATCTCGGCTTCATCGGCCCCTCATTTCCTGGCGGCTCACGTTTGCTGGCAGACTTGGAAAGAGCGTAATCTGGTGGTCTTTGAGGGTCGGCCTCCCTCCCTGCAAGCGGTTCTCCATTGTAACACCCTGTTTCCCCCAGATTGTAAATATAACTGAACTAGCCAAGGACTATGGCAAAACTCATAAGTATGAATATGTGAAGTAAATGATAGATTGAATATTATTGAAATTATTGCAGAATTGCTGAGAGGGGATGTGCGGAAAAGAGACCACGATGGTGGTGGAGGGCACCTTGAAAAAGGGGCGTTAACTTCCACCAAGAATGGAATACCGTATTTGGACTCCACTGGCCCGGAGAACCAAAAGCGGCTCGCTAGCCCTGAAATAAATGCCTTGCAGGTTGGTAGGTTGATGGCTTGATGAGGGATGGGGAGGTGAACCGCCTATCCGTAGAGCCATCATGACTGACAGCACGAGGGTAATCGTGCCACACGCAACCTCGCGAGAGGATAAGGCGTATGGCTGGAACGATTGACGGGGGGGACGCGAGGGGAACTCTGGAGTCTCTACGCAGAGTGAGTGATCGCAGGGAGGAAGGATTGCAACCTTTGCTCCTGGACACTGGAATACAGGAAGACACGAGTCTCAGGAAATCGTGGTCTCAGCTCGGGGGTGGCTAGTGGTAAATCCATTTGGAGTCGCTACGCCTACGGTTGGGTGGAAACGAGCACCCCTCTCAGCAGTCGCTTCCATTGCTGAACTTACTTCTAATAAGTGTTTTGTCCATATTGCATCTTGAATTTATATGCTGACATATATGATCATAGACTTGTGGAATTGTATATGTTTTCCTGTGTATGAATGTTTGTGAAATAATTGAAGATAAGGAGTAGATATTAGCTCATAGAACTGTAAAATTGTAAAGGATTGTAGCATAGGAGTGTTCGCGTAATGCTTGATATGAATAAGTTGATATATGCTTATCACAGAGAATAACACGCACGACGTACGATGATAAAATTAAGCCAATCATGCCCAGCCATTCTCAGGGAGTTGTTTTCTTTTATCCGCTTA
>ML788160.1:61492-75673 GCA_009831015.1 Picea engelmannii | reverse complement strand
AATGAATCTTGACACTAGAAACCCCGAATTCCCGATATAGAACCGGGGATTGGTATTTCGCTAATGCGAGTTTAGGGAGATTGCTCATGTATGGGAGTTTAATTCCTCAAATTTTTAAGAAATATGATAGTGGATGTGTTACATCCATCGCATCCTTTCCTCCTTCCATCTACAGCATAAATCTACAAAAAACATTCAAATCAAAGCAAGGGACTATTTGATTGCTGAAGGATCCACTATAGTCTGCTTTGACGGAGCGGCACACTCAAATGGGCTCTGCTGTGGGGCGGGGCGTACTTTCAAATCTCACCCCTCGAGGATCACGAAATGGTTTCTAAATTGCGGGGTGGGTTCAAACACTAAAGTTGAACTTATGGGCCTGTGGGTTTCCCTTACCCTTGCGTCATGGTGGTCTTTAAATCACCTTCTTGTCTTAGGTGACTCGAGGATTGTAATTCACTGGATAAATCACACCTGTAATCTCCATTCAATCCACATCGAAGGTTGGATGCAAAGAACGAGGGAGCTTTCCACTTTATTCTCCGACATAAAATTCCAGCATTTTTCCAGATCTTTTAACTCTGAGGCGGATTCACTCTCCAAGCGGGCTCTTGGCACAGAGGTTGGAAGGCTATCTGTTTTTCATTGTGATGATGGAAAAGCTAGTCCAATCTCCTCCTTCAACATATTTGAATGATACGGTTCTCACCTGACTGTCGATTGATAGCTCGAATTGTACAGGCTTGATCCTATCTCCTCAGTCATCCTTTTGTCAGTGTTTCAATTGACTGATGTATCGTATTGGCTTGATACATCATCCGAAGATTCCACTAGCTAGTGCGATTCCTATTATCCTTTGTAATTCTGTGATATTAGCATTACTGGTTGATTCTTTGACCAGCGTTGTTTAATGGTTTCGGGCTCGTTGTTGTATGTTGTAAAAGAGTTTATACAGCATACTGGTTCTTTCTTTGAAACTGTGATATTAGCATTACTGGTTCATTCTTTGACCAGCACTGATTAAAGGTTCTGGGCTTGTTGTTGTATGTTGTAAAAGAGTTTATACATTATATAAATTTGAGAAAAACATTTTCTTGGAAAAATTGAAGTTTTTCAAAAATCTTAAATAAATTGATAAGTATTAGAATTACATTTTAATATTGTAAAGTAAAATAAAAATTCATTAAGCATAAAAAAAAAGGTAAAGAATATTTAGTTGAAGGATTGGAGGATGGGCTCTGTGGTTTTTTCCGGCATCGAGAAACGGGACTGCGGTTGAAAACCTTCGGAAACGCAGTCCGACGATGACCTGTCTATCTTTTTACTCACGGTTTTTACCTTGCACAACGCCCTCCCTCTGTCCGCTCCTGCTAACTGCCTCAACCTCGTAAGTACCCCCTGCTCCTAGTTTTTTAGTGGGCGCGGGTCAGACATGGACAAAGAAATGGTCTCTATGACCCCACTCTCCACCTGTTGCGGTTTCGACCCACCTCTGGGGATTTCGACAGCTGGTTTTTCGCCGCTAGGCCAGCTCTTGTCTCCCAAGCCTTTGTCTCCTCTAACAGGAACACTTTCGTCCCCTCCCTCTTCCCCAAAAGAAGCAGACTCTTTCACCGGTTGTTTTGGCACCTTTTCTGAGTACCTGGCCTCGAACCCTCTCACATCTGATAGTTTCCTCTCTGTCTTTGGTTCGCCTGTTGACCTAGCCTTAAACTGGCTTTCACGGGAGGAAGCAGTTTTTTAACATACAGTCCCATCTTTGAGTTCAGAACCTATTGATAGCGGGTCAGTGGGGAAAGGTGCACGGTCTCTCGATTAACAGATTTTTCTCACCCCACCTAAGGGTTTTATCTCAACACACATGGATGTTGAAGAACGACGAGGGTTTCCGCTAGACAAGAGGGAACCTACTTTGGAATATTTCCCAGAGGTTCTGTCAGACGATAGGGGTTTTTACAGAGGACAACACAAAAGAAAAAGGAAAGGACCATCCTCCAAAGGGAAAGTGGGCAATCTGCAACTCGGACAAGAAGTGGGAATGAACAATGTGGTGCAGATGGCGAACCAGACACCGGTAGGGAGAGCTAGCGGCAGATTTTTTTCCCTTAAAACCATAGTTTCTTGGACAGAGTCGGCTTGGAAAGAAGATCTAGGTTATTCCCCTGAAGTTATCGAATTAAGCCGAAACTGGTTTTCCTTCAAATTTAATAAGTCGGAGGATACGAAATGGGTGTTGGGGAAAAATTGGAGTATAAATTCTTCCCCCCTACTGCTAAAGCCGTGGAGTCCTCTTTTTGACGCCTCCAAGGAAAAGATGGACATAATTCTTGTGTGATTTCGATTGTCGGCCCTTCCTCTTCAGTTCTGGTCGTTGTATTATTTCAAAGCCATTGGAAATTTTATGGGGGGTTTCCTAGAAGCAAACCTTTCCTTTGAAAATACAAGACAAAGGAAAATAGCGAGGATCCTGGTCAATCTTAATGTCAGGGAAGGGCTAGGAGAGGAGATTGACCTCACATGGGAGGGTTATACGCATACACAAATGTTGGACTATGAGAATGTACCCTTCAGATGTCAGTGTTTTCACAAGTATGGGCACCTAGTGGATTCTTGCCACCTTCCTTTAAGAACAAGAGGGGGTTCTTACTACAGAGAAAAGTTAAATTCTTCCTCTCCAGTCAACAGCAGAAAGAAAGAGGTATTTTCGAGAAAGACTTCTCCAACCTCGTCGGAACTGGGTCACTCTGTAGAGGTTACAGCTGAAAAGGACCAGCCAGATCACTTGCCACCTCAAGAAATAATAGCAGAAGGGCAACTGGATTTTACAAGCACCTCTCCATCATTTCCAGACTTGCCCACTCTTTGGACTGCGGGTATTATCCTTGTCATCTTGCCCCTATTAATATTTAATTAATAACCTTTCTTTAGAGGATAATGACTGGACAGAGGCTCTGAAAAATTTATCACTTAATACTGTCTCCATAAACTACCCCGCGGCCAGACAGGAAAGATCCATTGATCCCCCCCTTTTGGAAGCCCCTCCCCCTCCTAAAAGACTCTGTATCCACGAAGAAAACTCCTCGTCCTCCTCATAGTCGTTGGAGTCCTCTTCCCGTTATTTCTTAAGATCCCAGACAAAAGTCGTAGGAGGATTAGAAAAGGAGGAAGTTTCCTCCCTGGACAGGGGAGGTCGGGGGAGAAAATATTTTCTTTCTAAAGCACAATCAAAGGCCAGATTGGATCTTTTGGCTGGAACTCAAAAATCTATTGAACGGGCACTTAGAACAGTGAAGCCTCGGAGTAAGGTTTCGTTATGAAGATCATGTCCTTTAACTGCAGGGGTTTGGTAGGAGCCCATAAAAAATCTACCTTAAAAAGGGGGTCATCACATAGCACCCATACTTTCTACTTCTTCAAGAGACCTTGGGGGTTGGGGGGGAGGTAAAAACTAGCCTGGAGCATTTACTACCTGGGTGGAGTTTCACGAAGATAAATGCTTTGGGAAGATCTGTAGGTTTGGCTACTGGATGGAACACTCACAAAGTCCAAGTTCTCAACACTTGGGGTTTGGACTCCGGCATTGGGATTACATTTTTTTTCCCTGCCTTAAAAGAGACAGTCCATTTAATTAATATCTATGGACCTTATCTGAACAGGAACACTTACTAGGACACACTCCTCAAAAAATCTTTCTTCAATGAGGTACTTATTTTAGGGGGGGATTTAAATCTCTCCTTAGGTCCCTCAGAATTTTGGGGGGGACAGTGCGAGACCTAATCCATTGGCAGATTACTTCGGCAAAAAATTTGCAGAAGATAACCTAACTGACCTAGTTCCTCCTTCCCTCAAACCAACTTGGAAAAACAACAGGACCGGATCGGCTGGAGTGGAAAAAAGGCTTGATCGCTTCCTAATAAATGATTCTCTTTTGAGAAACTCTGTGACCATCAAACAGTGGATAGGCTTTGGAGGATTGTCAGATCATCATCCTATCTTCTTGGAGCTTAAACAAGATTTTGAAAAAACAGCGAGCCCTTTTAAATTCAACAAGACATGGCTTGAAGATAATTCCTTTTTGAAGTTAATCAAGGATCATTGGATCCCCTTTTGACAAGATATAACACTTTCAGCAGCTTATCAGTTTACTGAAAATTTAAGAAGAATCAAAGAAATAGTAAAACCCTAGGCTTTCCAAAAAAGAAAACTAGAGGACAAGGAGCTAAAAGAAATCGAACTCAAACTTAAAAGGTTCTCAGACGATGAAGGGGATATTTTGAGCACAACAGAGTCAAAAATCAGATTGCTACAGTTGGAAAAAAAAGAGGATAAAACTTCTTAAAGAAAAAGAAGAAACCAGGAGGTTAAAAAGCAGAGCTATATGGGTGGAAACTAGAGATGAAAACATAAATTTCTTTCAAGCCTATGCCAAAGGAAGGGAAAATGTCAATACCATTTGGCATTTAAAAGATCAAGATGGAAACATGGAAACCTCCTTTAAAGGGTTGTCACTACTAGGAAAAAATTACTTCCGGAATCTCTTTAAAGCATACATACAAGCTACAATAGAGGAAATAGTCAAACTGGCACAATTTTTCCCCAGATTTGTGGAAGAAGAGAAAAACCGTTATTTGATGAAAGATATTACAGAAAAAGAGCTCCTAGAAGTACTGCATAGTTTTCAAAAGGACAAAATTCCAAGCCCAAATGGCTGGACTATTGAATTCTTCATGGGATGCTACGAGATTATAGGAACAGATCTGCTGAAATTGGTGGAGGATACAAGGATTTCAAGTTGTATCCCTCAGAGTCTTAACTCTACTTTCATAGCTCTCATCCCTAAAACGGATAATCCAGAGTCTTTGGATGAATTCCATCCCATCTCACTCTGTAACTATGCTTATAAAATCGTCTCCAAAATTATAGCTTGAAGGTTCAAGAAAATCCTCTCAAAGAATATTTCAAAACAACAATTTGGGTTTCTGGAAGGGAGACAGATCCATGAAGCTATAGGAATAGCACAAGAAGGTCTACATAGTATGAAGACAAGGAAATTAAAAGGGGCAGTTCTTAAAATAGCTCTCTCAAAAGCCTACGATCGAGTTAGCTGGTTGTATATTCGGTTACTATTGACTCACTTAGACTTTGAAGTTCCTTTCATTACCTGGATCATGAGTTGCCTAACTTCAGCATCCTTTGAAGTTTTAATAAATGGTTCGGCATCTCCTTTTTTCACTCTAGAAAGAGGGTTCAGACAAGGTTGCCCCTTGTCACCACTCCTCTTTCTCCTAGTAGCAGAAGGACTTAGCAGAGCACTCACACAAGGTAAGACTACAGGTGAACTCTCGGGTATCAAAGTCTCTCAACACATGTTCCTTACACATCTCCTTTTTGTGGACGATGTCTTACTATTCAATGGTGGGTCTAGAAAGGAAGCTAAGAATATAAGGGAAATTCTCTCACTTTTCTCCAAACCTACAGGGATGCAAATAAATGATCAAAAATTGTCGCTCACTACTTTTCTGCTTTTAGAAGAAGAAGAGTTAGCCCATCATACTTTCTTTCCTTTCGAAAGAAGGACTCTGGATGATGGAATAAAGTACTTGGGTTTTAATCTAAAACCCAATGAGTATAGAAAACAAGACTGGAAGTGGCTCCTGCAAAAATTGGATAAAAGACTAAACAATTGGAGTCACTGGTGGTTGTCACAAGTGGGAAGATTAGTATTGGTAAAATCGGTCTTGGAAGCCATCCCTGTTTATTGGATGTCCCTTTCTTGGATCCCTAAAGGAATTTTGAATGCTACAAGAAAACTCACCTCAAAATTTCTCTGGAGTGGGAAATTGGAGTCACATGTAATGCCTTGGGTCCGCTGGGAGAAAATTGCCACAGCAAAGGCTTTGGGTGGTTGGGGATTGAAAAACATTTTCCTCTTTTCCAAAGCACTGGCAGCAAAGGGGGGGTGACGTCTTATTAATACTTCTAGTCGTTGGACTAAAGTTATCCTTCAGAAGTACATTGCACCATTTTCTCTTGAGGCCTAGATAAGAAGTCAACCAAAAACATTGAAGGGAGCATCGGTGATTTGGAAATCCATCTTAAATGCTTTCCCACTGATTGAATCTGGATTAGCTTGGAATATTGGAAACAGTAATAGACTCAGGGTAGGGTCGGATCCCTGGTCAGGCAGTGAAGGGAACCACTTACTCACCGAGTAGTTAATTCAGTCCTTACACTCCAGGGACTTCTTCTACCTAAGTTCCTTGGTAGACCACAGCTGCTCTACACTCTGGGATCAGGGATGGAAGGATCCCTACAGTCTGGGGCTCAGTGAAGAAGAAACTCGAGAACTGGAACTTTTTATCCATGGACTAAAGAAAGCCCAAATCAGACTTTCAGACACTGAGGATGAACTAATTTAGGACACTGCACCCTCCGAGTCCTACTCACCCAAACTGGGTTATTTAAAATGCAATTCAGATCTAACCACATAGGAGACAATTTGGTGGTGGAGTAAACTTTGGAAAGTTAAAATCCTGGCAAAAACCCGACTATTCATGTGGAATGTTCTTCGAAACAAGGTCTCGCCCTAGGACAACCTGCAAAAACAGAGCTTCGTTGAACCAGGATGGTGTACTCTATGTAAAACTGAAGAAGATTCTTTTACCCATCTATTTCTGAAATGCAGTTACATCAACAAGGTCTGGGTGAAAACTTCAAAATTGCTAAACTTACAGCGCCGATGGGAAGGAAGGGATTTGGAACATTCCTGGATTTCTTGGTGGATTAATAAAGAATACAAACACATTAAAGCACTCCCCTTCTCGGTCATTTGGGGAGTTTGGCTCGCTCGGAACTCCAACATATTTAAAGGTGTACCACTTCCACCTGAGATCTCGGCAGCAAACAGTGTTGCCTTCTTGCCTTCCTCCTCCACACTTGTTTCTACCTCACCTTTTAGACAGTCGCACGAGTTAGAACTCGACGGGACTTTCCCCTGGAGCATTTTTTATGGAGCCTCACAACAAGCTCACTGTGGAGGGGGGGGGCTCCTCTACCTTTCTCCCTCACATTTTTTTGTCTTGACTTCTGGCCTCAGATCAGGAACAAACAATTTTGCATAACTAATGAGTTACAAGTTACAAACTACTCATTGTCTTTGCCATAGAAAAAGGATGTTGGAGACTAAAATTTTATGGGGACTCATTAAATGTTATAAATTGGATAGAAGGCACTCATAGATGTTTAAACATAAAAATTTCTAGATTGGTGGAAGACATACAAAGATTGCAGACAAATTTTGACTTCATTGATTGTCAACATGTATACAGGGAAAATAATAAAGAAGCGGACCAGAGGTCGAAGGAAGGGATTAACATGGTTATGGGCCAGTGGAAAATAAATGAGCACCATAATGAACAATCAAATGAATATTGGTATAGTCCTTTCTTGGAGAAAACTTACAGTTTCTGAACAGCGCATGGAAGAACAGGGGTTTATTGTTTTTTTGAAAAATGATCAACGACAATAGTGTTATATATTTTGTACACACAATACGCAATACAGAAGCAGCTACAACAATACCAGTCCCAGACACTAAATAGGACAAAAGGAACACACATAAAAAGTTCTGAAAGCAGTAAAAAGCAAATAGCTATAAGACTACAATGTAACTGAATGCACCAATTTTTATAGGTGTATATACAGAATATAATTTTGTTTCTAAAGGTAATAAAATTACGTTTTTTTCCAAGGAAAAAAAAAAAACTAAAACATTTGTTATTTATGATTTTAAAAAATAAAAATTTTATTTTAAATTAAACTTAAAAATAAAAAGCTAAATAAGACAATCCTATAACATTCAAAGAATAAAAGCTTTAAAATTTTAATAAAAGAGTTTTTATTCTGCAAAGTATATAGTTGTAAAACTATAGAAATTTTCAAATTAGATAATACTCTCGACCTATTACTAATAAAACAAAATGACACCCTACTTATTACTCTTAATAGTTAGACGATTATTGAAAATAATCACCATAAGTTTTACCTATTTTTGTGTGATTATATGCATAAGACTTGGAGTGATTTATATTCATATTGTTTTTAATTTGAGAATTGAAATAGGAATGGGAAGATCTATATAATTATTGTTTTTGTTATATTATTAGTCCCTGCCCTTTCAGGTTGGTAGGGACTATTGTAATTGTTTTTTTCTATGTTATTAGTTTGGCATGGAAACCTATAAGTTTTGATTGTTTTAAAGTTAAGTTTTGGTGAATTTATACATTTTTCACACTCTCATTTTATTTTTAAACGTAGGTTTGAAGTTTGAGGCCTTATTTGGCCTCTTCCCAAGGCACAGCCCTACATTGTTCATGGATTCCTTACTCTAAAGGACATATTTAGGTATTAATTTTTCCCAAGTGAAGTAATGCTAGAAATGAATCTAGCATTACTCATTGACATTAAATGTTTGTTCCATGCATAAAATCATAAACCATATCTCATTTTCTCAACTTCCACGTACACAAGCATGCAAACTCTGCCACCTACATGTAAACGTGTTGGTTCGGTTCTCTATCCTTTAGAAAAGCACCTGGTTTGTCTGTGAAGACAAAGCTAACTGAACCAACGCGCCTCATGTTTCTTCCTGTAAATTCTAACCTTGTACAATGTCTACTGTAAACAGAACAGATATTCAGAAAGAACAGAAAAGATACAATGGCAAATACAAACATTACACGGAGATTTTTCCCTTGGAAACCCAAACTGGGAAAACCAGCATATATTATATTCATTCATTGTGTTACATTATTTACAATACAATATACATATAGGATCCATCAGCATCCAAAACCCTAACCCAATAACCTGGATTAGTCCAAAACCCTAATTCCTTAACCGGAAATAGAAAACCATCGACAAAAACCATGTGCCAAAAAAACCACCTAAATACATGACATGTTTCCCAAGGTAGGTGTCACATTTCTCGAGGCAGAAAAAAAAAATTCGGGGGCACTGCTCCCGAACCCCGCGCGGGGGGCTCCACCCCCTCTCTAACCCCCTGCACGCCCAACACATATGGTCAGACACTACTACTCGTGCAAAGAAAATAACACATACCCAACACTTCCTGCATTTTCTTGGTTTTTGTTGCTCGATGTAGCTAGAATCTGATCCTTATGCATTTTCCACTACTTATGGTCGAGTATCAATTAATCCATCTCACTAGCGTCAAACTCAGCAGCCTTGGATGCAGTTTGATTGTTGCAATTCGACGATGTGATTGGCCTTGCTTTCCCATCTTCATGGATTTGATCTATTTTCTTATCTGAATCTGCAACACCCAGAAACCCAGTTTAAGCATATAATAGAGGGAACCCACTTAGCAAATAACAAATATTCTGCTCATGTTTTGTATTACAGTGTCTGGTAACAGGTTTGGAGAAAGAATAACCTTTATAATCAGTTGGTTGGCTAGAGGATTAATATTCCTCTTTTTCCCCATTATCAGCGTCATGTTCGTCTACATCATCGGCTTCTAAATGATGTGCTTCTGCTTCTGCTGGCAGTTCCATAACAGAGACTAGACTGAATGACAAAGTTGTAGAATTATGTTGGAGAGAAACTGGTAATTGATCACAGTGAGAGCTTTTCTGATATTCGGCTTCATAAGCATGATGCAAGCTGCTTGCAACCTACAGCATGACGTTAATGTGATTGTGATCAGAATTAAAGAATGATTGATAGTAGACAAGATTTGGCAGGAGAAATGAAAGTTTAATACAATAATCAAACATATACATAGTTTAGGTTTGGCATCAATTAGCAAAGCCATCTTAAAGCTAACAGAGATATTATATTAAAAAACTCGCCTTAATGGGAACAAATAGGATGAGCATATATGCATCTTAACTTTAGATCCATCAACATGTCACAGAAATATAGGATAATCATATATGCATTCAGATTAATTTTATTTTAGCTACAGTTTAATTTCTTCCTTATTTTATCGCTCGTTAGTTTTGTGATTTCAAAGTTGTGGGTGAGAGAGATGAGATGATGTGAATGATCTCACGATAATAGAGATTTTAATATACTTCAAAGAAATTAGCAATTCAATTTTACTTGATTCCTTTCTCCGCTTAAAAATCTATAATCCATTGTTAAAATAAATACCCCATCCATAAAAATCCTTAATCACTAATAGGAAGTAAATTAGAAATGTTGGACATTGTTTGCTGAGAATGCCTACTAATCAAGGATTTATGGTTTTAACAATCTTCCCTGCCTGGGCGATAGAATTCTAACCTGGACAAGGTAAATCGAAGGCACTATAATGTTCAAAATAGGAAATTTTTAACAGGTAAGACTCAAGCACTGCACAGTTCTCTGAGAATGCTTGTTGACCAAGTAGTTAAATAGCTTACAACACAGCTATAGAATGTTTATGTGAAACATAGTTAAAGATCTCCCCTACTAAAGCTATAGAATGTTTATGTGAAACATAGTTTAAAAAATAATAAATGTACAGATAAGATCAAATCAGTAAACAATTTGCTCAATGTGGGCTAATTAAGTGACTAGACGGTTTGTGCTGGATGATATATTTTTAGTGTTTGAGTATTCATGAAATTCTTAATGTTTTGTTCATAAAATTTTATTTTCTTTAGTTATTGATATGTATATATGTCCATCCAGTTTTTGGATCAAGAGAAATTAAACCACAGTTCCATGTAAGAACAAATAAAGAATGAGTATAACTCACGTCGAAACTTTCAAACGATTCCCTGCTGGCATTAAAGGACTTAAATGTAGATGTCTCCTTATTGTTGTTATCGTCTCTGTGAATTGTCGACGCCTGTGAAACAACACTTGGTGACCAATGCTATAATCACCAGCAGTTTCTTGACCTTCTTGTACATCTAACACTCACATATAGAGCTCACTCTTCTCTGATACAGGATTCAATGTTATCTGCAGTGAAATTGATGTTATCTGTAGTGAAATTGGTGGAGGTAACCATACTTGTATCGTGTAAAAACTACAAGCACCTGGAATAGACAGTAATTACAGATGTCAACCATAGTGACATGTTGCATTCATGGTTTACTTTATAAATTTACTAATGCATGGAGTCATACGATGGCATACAAAACATTGGATTTATTTTGAGTGTGTGGTCATTTCACTTTCTGGAAATGATTTCATTGTCAATCGATTGCAATATTTTTGGTGACAATGTGACTAGTTTCAATGCGATTGCATTGCAACACTTAATTTTAATTTGGCATGATTTTAAGATGTCTAGCCATTGGCCTTTCCAAAGGTCAAGGTTGCCATTATTACTTCTTCGAAACTCCACCTACAAACTCTTCAAGATCTCCAATCCTTCAGCTATAGTTTGTGTTGCTTAGAACTAGAGTCTGCCTATATTTAAATTGAAGAATTCTATGCTTGTTTTACGGTGAAACTTTTTATTTCTAACTAATGGTGGGTACTTATTCTATAAGATTGCAGCTTCCCGATATAAAGAATTTGGGCTGATTCGATTACGTATATGGTGAACGAACTGAATAAGTGAGATGAATTGGCGTTTTTCTCTCTGCCAGTTTGCTGTTCTTACTGCGCTGCAATGGTAGTCCGCTTTGTAAATGGTTTATAATTATATTATAATACGAGCAATTTTTTCTTGGAAAAAAAAGTGAGATGAATCGGGATTTCTCTATTCACGTAAAATATACTTTTACAACTACTTTTAGATTTCTGATTTTTGTTATTTCTAAGGCTTGAGACTATGAATGTATTTACTATGGCTCATCTAACATTATTGTTCTTGGAAGAATGACCATCATGTTTTATTGCTCACTTAATACTAATGCTCGTACATATATCTCCATTAATGCCATCATACTACATCTATATACTTTGATAAAGAAATCGTATATATTGTTTGTAATTACTTTTTTAAGGAACGTTTAACTTCATTCCAATTTAGAATGGAGTGATAAAAAAAACTCAACTTTAGAATCCACTTTTAAGTGGATATATACATACAAAAACAATGGCTTCAGCTACTACTATTTTGTCCAATTGAAATTCTAATCAATAAAAGAAATTATAACGTTTTATCAAAACAATTTATTAAAGTTGTAATTATACTTTGGTATATTTATTTTTTTTCAGTAAATTTGTAATGCATTTATTTGGTTTTTTTTTATGGTGTTAGGCGTGACAATGGCGATAATGTTTATCTATGGTAATTACATAATCACGTTATGTTTTGTATAGTGTCTGCAAACTAAGACTAACGTTGTACTTTGTTCCTTTCTGCCTTTTTGGCAGGGACTTATTGCTCCGCAACTCGTTCTTGTTTGAAATAGGAATGGGAAGGCTTATATAATTGATTGTCTTACTTATATTATTATTTGAAATAGGAAAGGGAAGATGTATATAATTGATTTTCTTTGCTATAGTATTTGATTATTTTGAAAGATTTATAATTTAACTAGGTTTTTATTACATAATTGTTTTGAAAAACTAATATTTGTTTGTTTGTTAGTGTGTTTGTTACCTGTGGGACTAGCATGTGATCTAAGAAACCGCAATTCAGGAGTATATAAACTATCAAAATCACTTGGGGGTCGCACCCAGCCTGGACCACACCAACATTTAACATGGATGGATTTTTTAGGGTGTCTCCTCTCAACTACTGCGAGTTTCGAAGCTTGACCGCCTTACAGAATAAAACCCTCGAAATCCAATCGCGCAAGTAATATTTAACTTGAAAAACATATATTATAACCAACCTTAACCTTTGTTTTCTAGAAAACACTACAAAATAATATGCCTATTCATTTAACTAGTTTCAAAAACTATAGAATTTTATATCTCTAAAACACTAATATAGAAGATGGATTTGTTCAACTTCATGTAAGGATATTAGTATAATATCTACAAGATCCACAATAAAATGAATTGAGAATTTAAAACACAAGCCAAGATGCGTGTGTAACCTTTTAACTCATCCTCTATTTAATTAATACTAGTAAGTACATTATGAATCCATGCCAAAATCTATTAACATAATGGATTATGTTAATATTAGAATGGATGGTTGTTGTATTGATGAGTAATCACATTTTTTATAACAAAAATTCAAATTATATCAAATGTTGAGAGACTATCAAGCATGTTACTAAAATAGGTGTTACAAAAAAAACTAACATTTTCTTAAACCATTGTATAGTGTCTTGTGTAAATAGATTTTGATTTAAATTAGAAATTTGTTGATTTTAAAGGCAAATTAGTTTAGTTTAGGAGATCTCTAACTGCAGTGAGCAAAGTCTGAATCGAGATGCATCAAGTTTGAATCGCATTGGGATTTCAGATAAGATTCTACAGTAATCGACAAGATCCTATACTTTGCAATGTACTTGGACGCCATTAAAAACCAACTAATGATAATATAACAACCAATCAATACTCAAGTTTAAGACAATCCTTCTTACTGCCTCTAACAATACAAATCAGTGAAGGAAAGCAGTTGAGGTCCACCATATCGTTGCAAAACTATGACATTATGCAATGAAAATACCGATAACAATGGCACATCTTCACACGGATTTTATGGACTCAATTCGACGAAATGCTACCAATAGCAATGGCAAAGTCTGGACCAAGATGCGTCCAATTTCAATCGCACTAGGATCTTGTGACAAGATTCTACAGTAACCGAGGAAGTTGAGATGTTTCATTGTAGAGAACAAATGTCATGTCGCCTTTGTCAATACCACATTCATGGCACATCACAATGCACCGAGATCAAGCTACCTGTTACCAACCGAAAACAAACACTAAAATAATTATTAAATAAATTAATGTGGATGCCAACTCAATACATGTCAATTTTAAGGTTTTTTAAAAAAATTTCTTAATTTATTTTTTTAAATGTCATGTCCAAGTAAAAGAATTTAGTCACATCGACAGTTTCCTTCAATAAAAAATTAAAAATAATAATTTCTCAATTTTTTTTTTATTTTCCAAAAAATCAATTTAATATATAAATTATATAGAACATTATCAAAACTTTAGAAATTTAAAAAAATGATTAAAGTTAATGAACTTTGACTTGTGACCTATCACTATATAACTTAAATGAAACAAGTATTGAAAAAAAAAAAA
>ML788160.1:30692-41987 GCA_009831015.1 Picea engelmannii | reverse complement strand
GGTCTCTGGGCGACCCTTCTTCTTGCATCCACTTGGTCTCTTGACCACCTCCAGATCATTGGTGACTCCAAAGTCATCATTGACTGGATCAATGGCAAGTGTGGACTGCACTCGAGCCATGTAGCTGGCTGGAAAAACAGAACACAAAGGATGGCTCGAACCTTCTCGGATGTTTCCTTTAGTCATCTCCCCAGATCTTTTAATGTGGACGCAGATGCTCTATCCAAGAGAGCGCTCAGCCAGGTGGTCGGCCGACTCTTCATCTTTCACTGTGACAACGGCCAGGAGAGTCAGATTTCCCATCTCAACCTTTTTGAAAGCCAACTTGGCTCTTAGCTCTGACCTGCTATGTTCTTTCCAGTTGTCCCCATTTCAGCACGAGATGGGTGGCTGGGTTTTGGTGGAGGGGCTTCGATCGCTTCGGCTTCCCTACAGGGTGTCTGTTCTCTCTGGGGGCACCGATTGTGCTCTTCGGCACTTCCTTCACCCGATGTGCCCGCGGAGTTGGGGGCTTCTCTTCATAGGCATTTTCTTTATGGTCTGGAGGCTCTCGTTGGGTGCTCCCTGCTGGACTTGCTATGCTTTTGCTGTGCCGGATTCCGACCTCTTTCTTTGCAGGTTGTATTTGTTTACAGCCTGCTTTCTCGTTCATCAGTTATCCTTGTCTATTGGCTGGTGAACCCGTGGGGTGATCTCCGCCGATGTCGTTGCTCCACCCTGAGCTGGCATCAGTCCACCTATCATTGCATGTTGATTGGTTAGCGTCGTCGGCCTCATTTCTTTTCTGAGCAGTTACTCTGTTGTTGTCAATTTCCGCTCTGTTATGACTGCCTATTTTCATTTCGACGGTTAGTCTGAGCTTTGAGTTTGTAAAGGATTTTATACTCTATATAAAATCGAGCTAATTTCTTTTGGGAAAAAAAAAAAGTCAAATCTTTTTAGTTGTTCAACATTCTTTATTTTTTTCATTAAAATTATTTCATTATAACTTAATCAAAGGACATGATTTTCTCGCTTTTTTTAATTAAAATCATTTCATTATAATTTAATTAAAGTAATTAAAATTATTTTATTATAATTTACTTAACACAAATTTTATTAAAATAATAGTTAAAAGGACATGATTTTCTCGCTTTTTTTAATTAAAATTATTTCATTATAATTTAATTAAAGTAATTAAAATTATTTCATTATAATTTACTTAACACAAATGTATTAAAATAATAGTTAAAAAAAATTTAGATGATAAGTTTAAATTTAAATAAATAAATAAAATATAATAAATTATATATCATAATATTAATGTAACATAGAATTCATTTTTTAAGATATAAGGAAACAAGTTAATAACTTAAGATCTAAAGGTATTTGGTGGGATTGAACTCCTCTTATGGACCAATAAATCATTTTTGTAGCATAGTTTTCCTTGAATAATGGTGTTAAGTCAATCCGCATTCATAAACAGAAACATATAACAAATACCTTCGATACCAATTGACAACTAACTTATGACAAATTTTGTCACCTTCCAAAAAATCATAAAATTTATTAATACCTAAACTTTCTGAAAATTAAATTTTATATAAAATTTTAAAACATCTTAAATTTTGAATAAACACTTCACTCATTATAAATAAATAACCAAAATATATATATATATATATATATATGAAAGAAATAAAATTTATTTCTAGAAAAATTTAGAAATAAAAAAATATAACATTAAAAAAAACAATAAAAATACATCTCCATATATTTAAAAACATTATTAAATACAAATTCACCATAACTTATTTTATTGAGAACTAATATAAAATTTAATTATAACCTTCATAAAATCCAAAACATTAACCAAACCTTTTTAGTTTTCCAACATTTTTCATTTTTTTCAATTAAAACTCTTTTATTATAACTTAATCAAAACAAGTCTTGCCACGCGTAAAAGTTAAAAGGTCCTTATAGGAAACCCGTGTTTAAACCTTATAAAAGATATATTTAGATAATCAAGAAAAAAAAATATAATTTACAAACATAGGATTAATTTCTTACTATTCAATGGTGGGTCTAGAAAGGAAGCTGAGAATCTAAGGGACATTCTCTCACTTTTCTCCAAACCTACAGGGATGCAAATAAATGATCGAAAATTGTCGCTCACTACTTTTCTGCTTTTAGAAGAAGAAGAGTTAGCCCATCATACTTTATTTCCTTTCGAAAGAAGGACTCTGGATGATGGAATAAAGTACTTGGGTTTTAATCTAAAACCCAATGACTATAGAAAACAAGACTGGAAGTGGCTCCTGCAAAAATTGGATAAAAGACTAAACAATTGGAGTCACTGGTGGTTGTCACAAGCGGGAAGATTAGTATTGGTAAAATCAGTCTTGGAAGCCATCTCTATTTATTGGATGTCCCTTTCTTGGATCCCTAAAGGAATTTTGAATGCTACAAGAAAACTCACCTCAAAATTTCTCTGGAGTGGGAAATTGGAGTCACATGTAATTCCTTGGGTCCGCTGGGAGAAAATTGCGACACCAAAGGCTTTGGGTGGTTGGGGATTGAAAAACATTTTCCTTTTTTCCAAAGCATTGGCAGCAAAGGGGGGTGACGTCTTATTAATACTTCTAGTCGTTGGACTAAAGTTATCCTTCAGAAGTACATTGCACCATTTTCTCTTGAGGCCTAGATAAGAAGTCAACCAAAAACATTGAAGGGAGCATCGGTGATTTGGAAAGCCATCTTAAATGCTTTCCCACTGATTGAATCTAGATTAGCTTGGAATATTGGAAACAGTAACAGACTCAGGGTAGGGTCGGATCCCTGGTCAGGCAGTGAAGGGAACCACATACTCACCGAGTAGTTAATTCAGTCCTTACACTCCAGGGACTTCTTCTACCTAAGTTCCTTGGTAGACCACAACTACTCTACACTCTGGGCTCAGGGATGGAAGGATCTCTACAGTCTGGGGCTCAGTGAAGAAGAAACTCGAGAACTGGAACTTTTTATCCATGGACTAAAGAAAGCCCAAATCAGACTTTCAGACACTGAGGATGAACTAATTTGGGACACTGCACCCTCCGAGTCCTACTCACCCAAACTGGGTTATTTAAAATGCAATTCAGATCTAACCACATAGGAGACAATTTGGTGGTGGAGTAAACTTTGGAAAGTTAAAAGCCTGGCAAAAACCCGACTATTCATGTGGAATGTTCTTTGAAACAAGGTCTTGACCTGGAACAACCTGCAGAAACGGAGCTTCGTTGAACTAGGATGGTGTACTCTATGTAAAACTGAAGAAGATTCTTTTACCCATCTATTTCTGAAATGCAGTTACATCAACAAGGTCTGGGTGAAAACTTCAAAATTGTTAAACTTATAGCGTCGATGGGAGGGAAGGGATTTGGAACATTCCTGGATTTCTTGGTGGATTAATAAAGAATACAAACACATTAAAGCACTCCCCCTCTTGGTCATTTGGGGAGTTTGGCTTGCCCAAAACTCCAACATATTTAAAGGTGTACCACTTCCACCTGAGATCTCGGCAGCAAACAGTGTTGCCTTCTTGCCTTCCTCCTCCACACTTGTTTCTAGCTCACCTTTTAGACAGTCGCAAGAGTTAGAACTCAACAGGACTTTCCCCTGGAGCTTTTTTTATGGAGCCTCACAACAAGCTCATTGTGGAGGGGGGGGACTCCTCTACCTTTCTCCCTCACATTTTTTTGTCCTGACTTTTGGCCTCAGATCAGGAACAAACAATTTTGCATAACTAATGAGTTACAAACTACTCATTGTCTTTGCCATAGAAAAAGGATGTTGGAGACTAAAATTTTATGGGGACTCATTAAATGTTATAAATTGGATAGAAGGCACTCATAGATGTTTAAACATAAAACTTTCTAGATTGGTGGAAGACATACAAAGATTGCAGACAAATTTTGACTTCATTGATTGTCAACATGTCTACAGGGAAAATAATAAAGAAGCGGACCAGAGGTCGAAGGAAGGGATTAACATGGTTATGGGACAGTGGAAAATAACTGAGCACCATAATGAACAGTCAAATGAATATTGGTATAGTCCTTTTTTGGAGCAAACTTACAGTTTCTGAACAGCGCATGGAAGAACAGGAGTTTATTGTTTTTTTGAAAAATGATCAACGACAATAGTGTTATATATTTTGTACACACAATACGCAATACAGAAGCAGCTACAACAGTACCAGTCCCAGACACTAAACAGGACAAAAGGAACACACATAAGAATTTCTGAAAGCAGTAAAAAGCAAATAGCTATAAGACTACAATGTAACTGAATACACCAATTTGTATAGGTGTATATACAGAATGTAATTTTGTTTATAAAGGTAATAAAATTACGCTTTTTTTCCAAGGAAACAAAAAAAAAACTAAAACATTAGTTATTTATGATTTTAAAAAATAAGAATTTTATTTTAAATTAAACTTAAAAATAGAAAGCTAAATAAGACAATCCTATAACATTCAAAGAATAAAAGCTTTAAAATTTTAATAAAAGAGTTTTTATTCTGCAAAGTATGTAGTTGTAAAACTATAGAAATTTTCAAATTAGATAATACTCTCAACCTATTACTAATAAAACAAAATGACACCCTACTTATTACTCTTAATAGTTAGACAATTATTGAAAATAATCACCATAAGTTTTACCTATTTTTGTGTGATTATATGCATAAGACTTGGTGTGATTTATATTCATATTGTTTTTAATCTAAGAATTGAAATAGGAATGGGAAGATCTATATAATTATTGTTTTTGTTATATTATTAGTCCCTGCCTTTAGGGTTGGTAGGGACTATTGTAATCGTTTTTTTCTAATGTTATTAGTTTGGCATGGAAACTTATGAGTTTTGATTGTTTTAAAGCTAAGTTTTGGTGAATTTATACACTTTTCACACTCTCATTTTATTTTGAAACGTAGGTTTGAAGTTTGAGGCCTTATTTGGCCTCTTCCCGAGGCACAGCCCTACATTGTTCATGGATTCCTTACTCTAAAGGACATATTTAGGTATTAATTTTTCCCAAGTGAAGTAATGCTAGAAATGAATCTAGCATTACTCATTGACATTAAATGTTTGTTCCATGCATAAAATCATAAACCATATCTCATTTTCTCAACTTCCACGTACACAAGAATGCAAACTCTGCCACCTACATGTAAACGTGTTGGTTCGGTTCTCTATCCTTTAGAAAAGCACCCAGTTTGTCTGTGAAGACAAAGCTAACCAAACCAATGCGCCTCATGTTTCTTCCTGTAAATTCTAACCTTGTACAATGTCTACTGTAAACAGATATTCAGAAAAGAACAGAAAAGATACAATGGCAAATACAAACATTACACAGAGATTTTTCCCTTGGAAACCCAAACCGGGAAAACCAGCATATATTATATTCATTCATTGTGTTACATTGTTTACAAGACAATATACATATAGGAGCCATTGGCATCCAAAACCCTAACCCAATGACCTAGATTAGTCCAAAACCCTAATTCCTTAACCAGAAATAGAAAACCATCGGCAAAAACCATGTGCCAAAAAAACCACCTAAATACATGACACGTTTCCCAAGGTAGGTGTCACGTTTCCCAAGGCAGAAAAAAAATTCGGGGGCGCTGCTCCTGGACCCCGTGCAGGGGGCTCCACCCCCTCTATAACCCCCTGCGCGCCCAGCACATATGCTCAGACACTACTACTCGTGCAAAGAAATTAACACATACCCAACACTTCCTGCATTTTCTTGGTTTTTGTTGCTCGATGTAGCTAGAATCTGATCCTTATGCATTTTCCACTACTTATGGTCGAGTATCAATTAATCCATCTCACTAGCCTCAAACTCAGCAGCCTTGGATGCATTTTGATTGTTGCAATTCGACGATGTGATTGGCCTTGCTTGCCCATCTTCATGGATTTGATCTATTTTCTTATCTGAATCTGCAACACCCAGAAACCCAGTTTAGGCATATAATAGAGGGAACCCACTTAGCAAATAACAAATATTCTGCTCATGTTTTGTATTACAGTGTCTGGTAACAGGTTTGGAGAAAGAATAACCTTTATAATCAGTTGGTTGGCTAGAGGATTAATATTCCTCTTTTTCCCCATTATCAGCGTCATGTTCGTCTACATCATCGGCTTCTAAATGATGTGCTTCTGCTTCTGCTGGCAGTTCCATAACAGAGACTAGACTGAATGACAAAGTTGTAGAATTATGTTGGAGAGAAACTGGTAATTGATCACAGTGAGAGCTTTTCTGATATTCGGCTTCATAAGCATGATGCAAGCTGCTTGCAACCTACAGCATGACGTTAATGTGATTGTGATCAGAATTAAAGAATGATTGATAGTAGACAAGATTTGGCAGGAGAAATGAAAGTTTAATACAATAATCAAACATATACATAGTTTAGGTTTGGCATCAATTAGCAAAGCCATCTTAAAGCTAACAGAGATATTATATTAAAAAACTCGCCTTAATGGGAACAAATAGGATGAGCATATATGCATCTTAACTTTAGATCCATCAACATGTCACAGAAATATAGGATAATCATATATGCATTCAGATTAATTTTATTTTAGCTACAGTTTAATTTCTTCCTTATTTTATCGCTCGTTAGTTTTGTGATTTCAAAGTTGTGGGTGAGAGAGATGAGATGATGTGAATGATCTCACGATAATAGAGATTTTAATATACTTCAAAGAAATTAGCAATTCAATTTTACTTGATTCCTTTCTCCGCTTAAAAATCTATAATCCATTGTTAAAATAAATACCCCATCCATAAAAATCCTTAATCACTAATAGGAAGTAAATTAGAAATGTTGGACATTGTTTGCTGAGAATGCCTACTAATCAAGGATTTATGGTTTTAACAATCTTCCCTGCCTGGGCGATAGAATTCTAACCTGGACAAGGTAAATCGAAGGCACTATAATGTTCAAAATAGGAAATTTTTAACAGGTAAGACTCAAGCACTGCACAGTTCTCTGAGAATGCTTGTTGACCAAGTAGTTAAATAGCTTACAACACAGCTATAGAATGTTTATGTGAAACATAGTTAAAGATCTCCCCTACTAAAGCTATAGAATGTTTATGTGAAACATAGTTTAAAAAATAATAAATGTACAGATAAGATCAAATCAGTAAACAATTTGCTCAATGTGGGCTAATTAAGTGACTAGACGGTTTGTGCTGGATGATATATTTTTAGTGTTTGAGTATTCATGAAATTCTTAATGTTTTGTTCATAAAATTTTATTTTCTTTAGTTATTGATATGTATATATGTCCATCCAGTTTTTGGATCAAGAGAAATTAAACCACAGTTCCATGTAAGAACAAATAAAGAATGAATATAACTCACGTCGAAACTTTCAGACGATTCCCTATTGGGATTAAAGGACTTAAATGTAGATGTCTCCTTATTGTTGTTATCGTCTCTGTGAATTGTCGACGCCTGTGAAACAACACTCGGTAACCAATGCTATAATCACCGGCAATTTCTTGACTTTCTTGTACATCTAACACTCACATACAGAGCTCACTCTTCTCTGATACAGGCTTCAATGTTATCTGCAGTGAAATTGATGTTATCTGTAGTAAAATTGGTGGAGGTAACCATACTTGTATCGTGTAAAAACTACAAGCACCTAGAGTAGCCAGTGATTACAGATGTCAACCATAGTGACATGTTGCATTCATGGTTTACTTTATAAATTTACTAATGCATGGAGTCATACGATGACATACAAAACATTGGATTTATTTTGAGTGTGTGGTCATTTCACTTTATGGAAATGATTTCATTGTCAATCGATTGCAATATTTTTGGTGGCAATGTGACTAGTTTCAATGTGATTGCATTGCAACACTTAATTTTAATTTGGCATGATTTTAAGATCCGCCATTGGCCTTTCCAAAGGTCAAGGTTTCCATTATTACTTCTTCGAAACTCCACCTACAAACTCTTCAGGATCTCCAATCCTTCAGCTATAGTTTGTGTTGCTTAGAACTAGAATCTGCCTATATTTAAATTGAATAATTCTATGCTTGTTTTACGGTGAAACTTTTTATTTCTAACTAATGGTGGGTACTTATTCTATAAGATTGCAGCTTCCCAATATAAAGAATTTGGGCTGATTCGATTACGTATATGGTGAACGAACTAAATATGTGAGAGCAATCGGGATTTCTCTATTCACTTAAAATATACTTTTACAACTACTTTTAGATTTCTGATTTTTGTTATTTCTAGGGCTTGAGACTATGAATGTATTTACTATGGCTCCTCTAACATTATTGTTCTTGGAAGAATGACCATCATGCTTTATTGCTCACTTAATACTACTGCTCGTAGATATATCTCCATTAATGCCATCATACTACATCTATATACTTTGATAGAGAAATCGTATATATTGTTTGTAATTACTTTTTTAAGGAACGTTTAGTTATGCAACTTCATTCCAATTTAGAATGGATTGCTAAAAAAAACTCAACTTTAGAATCCACTTTTAAGTGGATATATACATACAAAAACAATGGCTTCAACTACTACTATTTTGTCCAATTGGAATTCTAATCAATAAAAGAAATTATAACGTTTTATCAAAACAATTTACTAAAGTTGTAATTATACTTTGGTATATTTATTTTATTTCAGTAAATTTGTAATGCATTTATTTGGTTTTTCTTGATGGCGTTAAGACGTGACAATGGTGATAATGTTTATCTATGGTAATTACATAATCCTGTTATGTTTTGTATAGTGTCTGCAAATTAAGATTAACGTTGTACATTGTCCCTTTCCCTTTCTGCCTTCTTGGCAGAGACTTGTTGTTCTGTGACTCATCCTTGTTTGAAATAAGAATGGGAAGACTTATATAATTGGTTGTCTTACTTATATTATTATTTGAAATAGGAATGGGAAGATGTATATAATTGATTTTCTTTGCTATATTATTTGATTATTTTGAAAGATTTATAATTTAAATAGGTTTTTATTATATAATTGTTTTGAAAACTAATATTTTTTTTGTTTGTTAGTGTGTTTGTTACATGTGGGACTAGCATGTGATCTAAGAAACTGCAACTCATGAGTATATAAACTATCAAAATCACTTGGGGGTCGCACCCAGCCTGGACCACACCAACATTTAACATGGATGGATTTTTTAGGGTGTCTCCTCCCAACTACTACGAGTTTCAAAGCTTGACCACCTTACAGAATGAAACCCTCGAAATCTAATCGCACAAGTAATATTTAACTTGAAAAACATATATTATAATCAACCTTAATCTTTATTTTCTAGAAAACACTACAAAATAATATGCCTATTCATTTAACTAGTTTCAAAAACTATAAAATTTTAAATCTCTTAAACACTAGTATAGAAGATGGATTTGTTCAACTTCATGTAAGGATATTAGTATAATCTCTACAAGATCCACAATATAATGAATTGAGAATTTAAAACACAAGCCAAGATGCTTGTGTAAGCTTTTAACGCATCCTCTATTTAATTAATACTAGTAAGTACATTATGAATCCATGCCAAAATCTATTAACATAATGGATTATGTTAATATTAGAATGGATGGTTGTTTTATTGATGAGTAATCACCATTTTTATAACAAAAATTCAAATTATATAAAATGTTGAGAGACTATCAAGCATGTTACTAAAATAGGTGTTATAAAAAAAAACTAACATTTTCTTAAACCATTGTATAGTGTCTTGTGT
Source organism: Picea engelmannii (assembly GCA_009831015.1). NCBI lineage: Eukaryota > Viridiplantae > Streptophyta > Pinopsida > Pinales > Pinaceae > Picea > Picea engelmannii. The sequence continues at coordinate 32,210 of ML788160.1, read as the reverse complement.
AAATAGATATTGATTTAAACTAGAAATTTGTTGATTTTAAAGGCAAATTAGTTTAGTTTAGGAGATCTCTAACTGCAATAAGAAAAGTCTGAATCGAGATGCATCAAGTTTGAATCGCATTGGGATTTCAGATAAGATTCTACAATAATCGATGAGATCCTATACTTTGCAATGTACTTGGACGCCAATAAAAACCAACTAATGATAATATAACAACCAATCAATACTCAAGTTTAAGACAATCCTACTTACCGCCTCTAACAATACAAATCAGTGAAGGAAAGCAGTTGAGGTCCACCATATCGTTGCAAAACTATGACATTATGCAATGAAAATATCGATAACAATGGCACATCTTCACACAGATTTTATGGACTCAATTCGATGAAATGCTACCAATAGCAATGGCAAAGTCTGAACCAAGATGCGTCCAATTTGAATATTGTGACAAGATTCTATAGTAATCGAGGAAGCTGAGAAGTTTCATTGTAGAGAAAAAATGTCGTGTCGCCTTTGTCAATACCACATTCATGGCACATCACAATGCACTGACATCAAGCTACATGTTACCAACCGAAAACAAACACTAAAATAATTATTAAATAAATTAATGTGGATGCCAATTCAATACATGTCAATTTTAAGGTTTTTTTTAATTTTTTCTTAATTTGTTTTTTTAAATGTCACGTCCAAGTAAGGGAATTTAGTCACATCGACAGTTTCCACCAATGAAAAATTAGAAATAATCAATTTTACAATTTTTTTTTATTTTCCAAAAAAATCAATTTAATATATAAATTATGTGGAACATTGTCAAAACTTTAAAAAAAAAAATGGTTAAAGTTAATGACCTTTGACTTGTGACCAATCACTATATAACTTAGCTGAAATAAGTATTGAAAAAGAAAAAAATCAACATAATATAGAAAAACAAATATATATATATATATATATATATATATATATATATATATATATTTATTTATTTATTTATTTATTTATTTATTTATAATAAAAATAGAATTTGTAAATATTATAACGTCGTATTGAGTATATGCTAAATTTTGATAAAAAAAACTTAAAAAGGAAGGAAGCTTGTCCATGGGAAAATCTCTTCTAGTCAAACAAGAAAAAAACAAAGATATTAAAGTTATAGTGTCGATAAAATATGTCATTACATCCATTGAGGAGTCTGATAACAAAAGGGATACAATTACATCCATTGAGGAGTCTGATAACAAAGGGATACAAATATTACTAAAGAGCCTCTAATTAAAAACCATTTGCGATATGAAAAAGAAACATGAATCAAATAATTTTGATCAACCTATTTTTCTATTTTAGGGAAAAAAAAAATTAAATAAATAAATGTCTTTAACAACTTCATATCAATCAACAACAAAAACAACATAGTTTTTTTAATCAACAAAACCTTCAATTAAAAAATTTAAAAGAAATTATCCCACTACAAATACATCTAAACAATCATATAAAAATATGATCATGACCAAACTATTT
>ML788160.1:18144-29541 GCA_009831015.1 Picea engelmannii | reverse complement strand
TCGTTGAAGATTTTGTTGAAGATGTAGATGTCTGCACGGATCTGATGAAGTATATGCACCATTGAGATGTCCACACATATCCACTTTATCTTCTTGTAATGAAAAATATCCAAATAAATTTTGGATGAAATTTTGAAAACCGTACGGTCGTTTCCAGAAAAACGCTGAAATTTTGTTGATTTTGAAATGATCATAACTTCAGTTCTCGGACTCCGTTTTGGACGATTTGTTTTTTTGAAATTGGATATTTTCCCGAGAGGAATTCAAATATCCAATTTGTTTCTACAAATTTGGATCAGAAAATATCAGAATGGAGTCTGATGTGCGTGGGTCTCTTTTTGTCTGTTGAGATGCATGCATGGTGCATGCAAAAGTGTCTGCATGTGACTCCTGAGATGCATGCATGGTGCATGCAAAAGTGTCTGCATGTGACTCCCGAGATGCATGCCATATATCTTCCACATGAATTTCAGAAAATAAATTTGAAATGGAGTAGACATCATCTTCAATTAATGGAATACAAATTTCTGCAAAAAAAATTGTAGAAGACTCTTCATAATAAGAGGCTTGATATTCTGATGGCTTCACTTCTGGCTCTATCTATTCGACCTCCTGCATGAAATCTTCACAATATTCTTTATTCCCAAATAGAACCTCCAATCTGGTCCATAATTCATTTGGAGTTAATCCTTGTGATTCTTCATATACTTGATGGAAAATTTTGGGAGAAACAAACATGTCGATACTTCCTATGGCCATATCTTGTCTATTGAGAAAGTCATTTTTATCATCGACAGAAACAGGCTCTACTTCCATTGCCATAGTTATTTGATACAAGCCTCTGCATCTAAGATGAAGCAGAATTTTTGGCTTCCATTCCAAATAGTTATGAGGCGTGAGAAGTATTTCAGGCGAATAATCCATCTTTTTGTTGTCTTCAATCTTTTGTACCTGCAAAAAATGATTTGGTGTAGCTTTTTCTTAGCAGTCTGTCGGCTCTGATACCATGTAAATGTGTTGAACCTGCACAGAATAGATCTAGCTAGAAAATACTACACACATTTGCAGAGAGAAATTGAGAAAGAAAAAGCAAGATAGAAAGAATGAAAGAATTCTCATTAACCGTATTCCACACTCAAAGAGTGAATAATTTACAATAGATATAGGATACATGAGTAACTAATGAACCATAGTGGTGGTCTACATTGATCTGGACACACACCAGCAGTTACAAGAGTAAATTGTCACCTAGTTTAGTCTCTAAGGCAATTACGGGAGTGAACTTCCACCTAGTTGAGTTAACTAGTCAACTAGTCTTTAGTTAACTCACTGAACAAAGAATAGTGAGTTGGTGATGATCCCAATGTTGCATGGTGACAAAACCAATGCAACATCTAAACTCAACTCAACTAGACAAACTGAAGTGTCAAATGAAAGAGAATATTCTCCAAGTGGAATATTCTCCCCTAAAATATAGAAGACTGGATAATGATTAATTATGATTAATAAACAAGGAATAACCTTAGGAAAAATATATTCTAGGTGTGTGTGAAGTAACTCCAACAAATTAAAGTAATTAAAATTATTTTATTATAATTTACTTAACAGAAATTTTATTAAAAAAATAGTTAAAAGTTTTTTAGATGATCAAGTTTAAAGTTTAAATAAATAAAAAAATATAATAAATTATATATCATATTAATGTAACATAGAATTCATTTTTTGAGATGTAAGGAAACAAGTTAATAACTTAAGATCTAAAGGTATTTGGTAGGATTGAACTCCTCTTAAGGACCATCAATTAATCATTTTCGTAGCATAGTTTTCCTTGAATAATGGTGTTAAGTCAATCCGCATTCATAAATAGAAGCATATAACAAATGCCCTCGATACCAATTGACAACTAACTTATGACAAATTTTGTCACCTTCCAAAAAATCATAAAATTTATTAATATGTAAACTTTCTAAGATTGAATTGTGTATAAATTTTGAAAACATCTTAAGTTTTGAATAGACACCACTCATTATAAATAAATAACCATATATATATATAAATGATAGAAAAAAAAAAATATTTCTAAAAACATTTAGAAATAAAAAAATAACATAAAAAAAAACAATAAAAATGCATCTCCATATATTTAAAAACATTATTAAATACAAATAAAAATACATCTCCATATATTTAAAATCATTATTAAATACAAATTCACCATAACTTATTTTATTGAGAACTAATTTAAAATTTAATTATAACCTTCATAAAATCCAAAACATTAACCAAACCTTTTGAGTTTTCAAACATCCACAAATTTATATCTTTCATTAACCAAACCTTTTGAGTTTTCCAACATTTTTCATTTTTTTCCATTAAAACTCTTTTATTATAACTTAATCAAAACAAGTCTTGCCACGCGTAAAAGTTAAAAGGTCCTTATAGGAAACCCGTGTTTTTTTTTCCACGAGAAAAATACTCTTTATATTCAAAAGCATATAAAAATTTACAAAGACCGTCTTCTCGAAAGGCAGCTCTCCTAGGAAGAAATGCTTAAAGCTTGGATCTATCATGACTGTCAAGACTTTCAACTCAAATTCTCATCTATGATCGGCTTCCGTTCAAAGGATTTCAAACTAAAACTGTAAATGACAAATCAAAGCTTTATCTTGTTGGCTAGTCCTTCATTGCCATCCTCCCATATTGTAAAGCAGATATGGCCCGATGGAAGATGCAATGCATTTTTTGAAAGGGTATCTGCCTCGTTGTTTTCCTCTCGAAAAATGTGATGGAAAGAGAGTTTTCTAAACAACAAAGTCGTTTCTTTGGTTCTCTCTTTCCAGCAACCAAGGACTGTTACCTGGAATTCAGCAAGACCATTCAACCAGTCGATAGTAAGTTTTGAGTCTCCAAGCAGTATCAGCTCTTCGATGTATCGGCTTGCCAAGACGAGAGATGCCCATGCACCTAAAAGTTTTTCCTTCATGTTTGTTCCTTGTCCACAGTTCAAGGTCCAGCGAATGCTGGTGTGTGGGTTTAGTACAATTTTTCCCCCGGCTCCACAAAGAGCACCTCCTTGTTGTGAGGCTCCGTCGAACCAGGCAATTGTCCTGTCAGTAGGGAAGACAAAATTGTGCCGAAAGGGGGGCAGAGCCTTTACGATCTTACTAGAGTTTGTAGCTTCAGCAAGAAAGTGGTTTGATATTCTTTGTATGGAAGGTGTCCTCTCTTTAAAAATTCCTTCGTTCCTAGCCTTCCATACTTGCCAGCAGAGGTGGACAAGGAGCATTTTATGATTGTTGTTATCCATAAACCAACTGCGAAAGCATTCTTGAATGCTGGTACCCGACCATGGGGAGGTGAACTTCAGCGTTGATGAAAGGTTTGACCAAATCGCTCGTATGAAGGAACGATGATTGAAAACATGGAGCGTGGTTTCACTGGAGAACTTGCAGAGGATACAACGGTTCGGGCCCTCCCAGCCACGAGCTTTCAACTTTTCCCACACTAATAATTTGTTTTCGATCAGGAGCCATGCAAAAATTTTGAGCTTCGTAGGGCAGTCGTCCCTCCAAATCCTCTGTCTCCAGCTAGCGTTTAGAGGTTTCCAGCTATTTGTTGCCAAAGCAAGATAGACATTTTTTGCATTGAGTTGGCCAGAGCCATCTCCTCCCGTCTAGAAAATTGAATTCGACTTATCTTGTAATCTAAGACCTGATTCTTTGATAAGCTTGATGAAGCCGTCCCATTTGGTTAAAAACTCGGAGTCCAGCTGAAGATCCGATCCATTGAGCCAAGTGTCACCAAACGGTCCTTCTATGGTCTGATAGTAGAATTGATGCAAGAAGATGAGGCTCTTGGCTTGTAGGTGCACTAGAAGAGAAGGTGAGAGTAAGGCTTTTCTCCCCAAGCCCAGAAAGTTGTCTCTGCCAACTTCAATTAAGCATCCATTACCTGGATTCCACGAGATCCACTGTAAAAGAATCGGAAGGGAGGATAAGAGATGTTTCCAGATCAGTGAGCCTTTTGTAGGGCGACCCGAGGCGAATCTGATCCATAGGTGAACCGGAATATGACGAAGATATTTTGTAGTGATAACTCTATTCCATAGGCCCGGTTTTGTTAAAATTCTCCACAGTGTGTTAGCCGTGAACGCTTTATAAAAAGAGGCAGATTTTTAAGGCCCCAACCTCCCATCAGCTTTGGTTTAGATAAAACCTCCCATTTGTTGAGATGATAACCTTTGTTCTTTTTACTTCCTCCCATAGAGAGAAATTTGTTTTGCCAGTTGTGTATTCTGCCTACAAATTTGTCAATTAGCCAGGTCCAGTCATGTTTTGTGTAGATGGAGGATTTTAAGAAGTAACCTAAATAGGTAAATCCCTTCGATAGCTCCAGTGATGTAATTCCATACAGCTCTTTTAAATCTGTTTGTAGAGGTTCTTGGACATTTGAAACTAGGAAGACCGATTTATGGACATTGATTTCTAAACCTGACACATCACAAAAGGAAATTAGTATAGAATGAATGGTGGTCCATTCAGCAAGATTTGCATTCGACAAGATCAACACGTCATCTACAAAAAGGATATGCAGGATATGTGTCAGTCCCGCGACTTTTATCCCTTTCAATAGCCCATATGCTTGGTTGTTCTTGAGTAAAATGCTGAGACCTTCCAAGATGAAAATGAAGAGAAGTGGTGAGAGTGGGCATCCCTGACGGAGCCCTCTCTCACAGTGAAAAGTCTTTGTTGCTTCACCATTGATCAGGATAGCCATGGTGGCCGAGGAGATACAACCCATTATCCAATTCGTTGTAATGATGTCGAGGCCGCTCTGTATGAGAATGAGATGCAGAAATTTCCAGTTAATGCAATCGAAAGCCTTTTTGAGGTCCAGCTTAAGAAGAATGGCCTTTAGTTTTTTTTTCTTTATGTTGTGTATGCATTCTTGTGCAACCCCAACAGCATCAAGAATCTGTCTTCCTTTTAGGAAGCCAAGTTGTTCTTCTGAAAGTGCCTTGGAGAGAAAGGGACGAAGTCTTCTGGCAATGAGTTTTGAGATTATTTTGTAATAGAGGTTACAGAGAGATATAGGACGGAAATCTTTAAACTGCTTTGGAAGATTAGATTTAGGAATCAGTACAATAAAAGTGTTGTTTAGTTGGGAGTTTACTTTCCCTCTGCTTCTCGCATCCTCGACGACTTCCAGAAGATCCTGTCCCATAAGATCAAAAAAGTGTAGGAAAAGTTTGACCGACCAGCCGTCGGATCCAGGGCTTTTCTCCTTCTTAAAACCTTTTAAAACCCGTGTTGAAACCTTATAAAAGATATATTTAGATAATCAAGAAAAAAATATATAATTTACAAACATTGGATTAATTTCCAAAAACATTTACAAATAAGAAAAAAATCATAACAAAAATAATATAGGAATAACATATCAATATATTTAAAAGTATTATTGAATACAAATACAATATAATATATACTCTTTGAGTTATTCATAAATCCAAATGGTAGCTAATTTAGAAATTAATTATGACATTGATTAGATTCAAATAATAAATTAATTAATATAAATGAAATCTGATTAATAAATTATTTAGTTATAAATTATTATATAAATAATTAATGAAGATGGATATTAAGATATGCACATAGGGATTTGACTATTTCAATTTAAACTGCAAATTTGTATTTAATATTATTCTCTTAAAATTAAACAACATTGTTGGAATGGTAATTGTGGGAGGGGTTATTTTTTATCTCGAGGAAATATTAAGATAAGTTTCGCATTGCCAGCAATAATTAAGTGGAAGAATACGCTCTTCTCTAAGGTCATGTCCAACTAGTCAAGGAGACCCAGATTTAACATCTTGTTATTTTAGGAGACTCCGTAAACACGATAAGAAGCATGATCAAAGGGACCCTGCCAAAAGATGCTCAATTGAGCAATATTGTCAAAAAAAAAAAAAAAAAAAAACATGTTCTAAAGAATATACCTCAAGTTTCATTTTGCCACATCATGAGGGAAAACAATAGATTGGTCGATTCTCAAGCCAACCTAACCACATCCAACCCAAAAGGGACTATTAGGATCAATGGAAGATCATCCCACCATCCAATTCCATAATTAATGAATGACGTATCATATTTAATGCATGCCATGTTGGTGTCACACCTGGCCACGAAGCAAGATGTCAAGTCGTCAACGAACTTCCCAATCGCACATGAGATATCAAGTCGGGCTCAGCCTGATATCCTCCAACTTCATTTCACACACGCTCATAGTGGGATAAAGTAAATTGCGATCAACGATTTAGTTACGTCAACGATGCTCCACCGCGTGCGGGATTTAGTTGAAGAGATGGGTCCAAGGTTCAATGGATTGCTCACATATCCATGTCACTTGAATGCCATTATGACAAATCGTGGACTTCACATCATGCGCGAGACCCTCCCTTTCATGTATTGTTCATATGTTGAGCTCCTAGAGGATTGAAGCATCATAATTCAATTGTACAAGGAAAATTTGGGCTTGGCATTTGTCTGATTGTATAAGGAGTGCACCAAATTCAGGGAGACACGTGTGTATGTTGGAGGGTTGTGTTCCTTCCTCGACACCTTGGAAGAAAGGCTTGGAAGACTGTGTTTGTTGCAAGAGAACCTCGACTTGACATCTCGATTCATTAGAGGAAGTTTTGGACCTGGGGTCACTTAGGTGTTAGTAGGTGAGATTTGTTGTGCTTTATCTACTGGTATTTGCCACTTTAGTAGACGAGAGGAAGTGCATATGTGGCAGTAAGGAATTTTCATCAGGCATACTTGGAACCTCTGTTTGGGGAATTACCATTTGGATTCAAATTCCTTTAGTAGACTCAATCATCTCATTTAGCTATCTCTAGCCCAAATGCCTTGAGCTATAATCAAGCCTCAAGAAGAGATTGAAGATAATGAAGATTTTTGGCAATCTCTTCAACAACTTCAAATTTCTTTTCATGGATTTTCCACACGTGTCTTTTTCATATTGGATATACTCGGTCAGCATCAGACGTTCATGAGGCAGTGGTATGACGAGTTTGACGCCATTTGGTCTCAAGTGAAAAGTTTGTAGGAGCAAGCTACACTGGCTCCCATGGCAATTGAATCAGTGCCCTCAACCAGGGGCTCTTCCTCTCAAGTAGAAAGGCCCTTTTTGGATCTGAACATCCCTACATAGGACACAGATAAAGAAGAGAAGGACCCTCCATACCATACTCAGTTGGGTAACTATTGTTTTTTAAATATATTTGTATACTAGGAATCCTTTTCAGAATAGCCACTACCAAATTTTGTAATGTAATCACTCCTAGTGGAAATCAGACATTCAGTGGGATAGATAGGACTAGTTTAAATCTGAACAAGAAATTTTTGCCTCTCCTACGGACACATTTTGTACTCCTTCACATGCTTCAACTGCAATTTTTTTTTATTAATATAATATCCTCCAATTATTATTAAAAAAAAATTAACAACATTGCAATTTAATAATCAATTCAATTTAAACTACAAATTTATATTTAATATTAATCTCTTAAAATTAAACAACATTATAATTTAATAATCAATTTGTAAAAACATTCCAATTTTAATAACACGAAAAAACTAAATATTTACATATAAGCTTCCACCAACACCATTTTCTCTTTTACTCATAAATTTATCTTATAAATATCACTTTTCATATAAATTTTTCTCACTAACCTAGACTTACAAAATACTACACACCTTTCCTATAAATCTCATCACATAATTTCTTTTTTTATTCCTACATTAACATACCTATTGCACCCACCTTCCTCTTTAAATCTTCAACTACTTGTGAGTCTTCCTTACAAACTCTTAAGGACTTATGCAACTCAACAATACAAATTGATTTAAAATGTAAAGTGTACAATTTGAAATATATGCATCTCTTCATGACCAAAACACCATAAATAAGGGTTACATATTTTCCTAAATTCACTAAAGACTTGCATTTGGTCCCATTTTCTTTGAACAACTTAAATAACCTATAAATGACCAAAAAAAAAATGTTTCTAAAAAATTTTAACATTAAAAAAAAAAAAAAAAATTATTACGGTTTCGACTTTGTCTTGAAACCAACATTTATGAACAACAACAAAAACAATTACAAATCTTTTTATTTTTATTGTCAAAAAAAAAACCAAATCCATGAATAAACATAAAGCCGCATATCTTGCCATTTATTCTCATGCTACCAAACATGGAGATTAAGTTTTGGGAAGATGTTTTTATTTCAACAATGGTTTGTTAAGGATACCTTTTGCTTTGATGTATAATTTTAAGATTGTATTTTATTTTTTATTTAACCTTTTACATAAAATGATATAATTTATTATTAGCATTTTAATAATAATAAAATTTACTTTTGATTAATTTATAGATAGTTGCAAACTTTAACAGTGTATGTAAGATATTAGGGGCGGAAGGTACGTGGTGTTATATATGGTTTCGATGGAAATTAGATTTTGCAATTTGCATGGGGCCTTGGATGTACTTTAAATAACTAAGTAGAAGTCCTAGTAGTACATATGGGGATAAAACTCATTAAAGCAACCAAAAACTTGGATATCATTGTCATAGGAGACTCATAGTTGATCAACAAAGGTCTATGTAGGCTCAGCAAATGTACTCATCCAAATCTTAAGAGAATATACCAAAGAATCGAAGCTAAGGAAAAAAAAATTCATTTGGTTGACTACTACCATGTCTTTTGTCGACAAAATAGAGAAGTTGATTCACTAGCTAAGGAAGTTAGACATATGGATGAAGAAACTCTAAGGTCAAATGAAAATTTCTCCACCCACTTTCTACCTTAGACATATGCAAAATCAAAAAATATGTGTGGTTGATATGACCCGCAACCTCTTCATCATTGAATTCATGCACTTGGTTGAACATTATGACCCCGCCTCTTCTCTTTCATGGCGCATCACAACACTTAGTGCATGCTTCGTCGTATCCGCGTGCCAAGCTTTATTATCACTCAGGCTCCCCCTCTGTTCATATATGGGATATCACATACGCTTGTCGTCACTCTGTGTCGTGGGAAATCTCTTTGCTACTCCTTAGTCGTATCCTGCATGGGTTTCTGCCTATGGCTTCAGAGTCTAGTTCTGCTGTATCTTGAACTGTCGCCATTCAAGTACTCCTTCATCCACTTTGTCAGTGGTACACACGTGGGAGTTCCACCTCAGCCTTTAAATATTTTATGGTGGATTGGCCTCTAACACATTCAAGTGTTCATTGAGCAACTAGTTCCTTCCTTACCATCTTTGCTTTGTGAGTTTAATTCTTCATCGATCTTGCATTCATGACTCCCTAGCCTCTCTTAGATTGCAATCCTCCATGTGGCAATGCAGTCAGCCTCGATGCCACTGCTTAAATTGTGAGATGCAAACCATGAAAGGGAAATTGTGATTACAATACAAGAGCTCGCAGCCTTACACGAATCCAACACCTAGATGGAGAAACATTCTAGGACAAAGAAGAAAAGAGGGATAAGGAGTTAGAAATTTCCTTGAGGAAAGTCAACAGGCACTCTGAGAAAATTCATGCCCTCAACAAGGAAATTCGTGAGACGCAACTAGGAAACAATATGCAACCAGCATTGGCTCCTTCTATGGGTTCCCAAGCCTCATGTGAAGTCAATCTACACTTGCAGCATCAACCAAGCTTTAGCAAGAATGAAGACACTCAGGAAGAAGTGGACACAGTTTTGAAGCTCAAATAACTCATGTTTCATACAATGCAAAACTGATTTTGTGTTAAACACCCATGTTCGAGTATACTCTTGGAAGTATGAAAGATTTTTGGTAGTTAATGTAACATTCATAAAGCATATAAGGTTGTTAGGCTCTTTTGTTATGATGAAGGTTTCTCTGTAGCTTGGGAATTTTTTGTAAACTCTCATTGATTCAGCACTATTATGGCCCCCCTTTTATAATACAATCTTATCTGTTTTTGTTGAAAGAAAAAAATGCATGTAAAATGTTATAATTTATTATTAATATTGTGATAGTTACAAAATTTACTTTCTATTAATTTTTAGACAAAATTGTAAACTTTAATCTAAAATTGAAATTGTAATACATGTCGTGATTGAAGTTTGAAATAAAACTGACACGTGCACATATATAAGTTGCAAAAACTTGTCATTAATGGAAGAGCCCATGACAAGTATAGGGATGATGGTCACCACATCCAGATTGTACTCCTTCTCGTATTGTAGCGTTGCTCCCTCTGCAAGATTCTTGGAAACTGCATATGCAGGAACCATTAAATAAATGATTTTGTAGGTAATGGGTGTGTTTGCGCAATGGATTGAGTGAAAAAATCTAGCTCATGCATTGAGGGAAATCAAATTTAATGATAGAAAGGTTGATATGTAGAGAAAACTTCCATTAGGAGTTGTGAATATCTGAATGTGAAGATAAAGTACAAATGGGATTCAAGCAATGCCATGTGAACCGAGTCATGGTTGATTGTCTATTGAGAAAAAAAACAATTTGACGGAAACCCATCTTTCTCCAATGATGTGACATCACAGGCCACAAAAAATATATCTAGAAGTATGGAAAATAGGATCAATCTCATGTAATATTCAATCAATGCACCATGTAGAAATATACAATGATGTATAGGATTACATAAGCATTTTGAGCATATGAGGAGAAGATCGCACACCAATTGGCAGCTAACTCTCAGTTTTCGTTGCCTCATTTCTCATCTTAACAAGAATCACTAGTTAGGTTCAAATATTCTTTGCCTAGAACATAACAATCCATTAATAAAGACACAGAGAAAAGAACAACCAAAAATATTTTTCAACAATGATGTTGAGCATCACTTTGAACCCACACAAAATCCATTGCCCATACACACCCATAATATTAAGTCATAGAAACAAGAATTTAGAGATCTTGTAGGTAATGCTTTAAAAATTTGCTTGGGTATGTATATACCCATCCAGGAAGGGGGCCTTTTAGTCATGATGGAATCAACATCTATCTGACAGGATTCGTCGATGATATGATTCTGCTTCGTTGAATGGTTAGTCTTAAACGTAGCCGCAGACGATGTGACCACCACGCAGTGCAGTTATGGCCTCAAAAGTGACCATTAATGAAATCAATTACTGGAAATGGCCTTACGGAATCAATACTGAGGTTCATGGAGTTAATAACCTATTAAAACTAGTAAACACAAGGGAATGCTTATTAATTTACTCACTATGTTTGCATTTATTTTAGACTTGATAACTGCATCAATTTCTGAGACACCCGCCGTCATCCCAACAATAAGAGGTCAAATTAAATAACCAAACAAATACTAG
>ML788159.1:887906-914136 GCA_009831015.1 Picea engelmannii | reverse complement strand
GGGGGGTGTTTTGTGGGCGTAGCGAGCACCGATGTCCGGTGTCGTGAACCACATGAAAAGAAGAAGACGACAAGTACTGAGTTACAAATATAGATATTTACTTTGAGCATCTTATTGATGACATTTTAAAGTTATGGGTCGACATCACTATTTATAGTATCTTCAAACCAAGAGGTCAAAAACAATTTCAATTCCATGGAACACTTACATGGACAATTCATGATGCTCTCAAGAAAATCCATTTTTGTGGTATGTAAAGTGTAATTTAACTCTATATATCCTCTATTACTTCATGCATTCTTTTGAATATTTTGGTATTATATTAACATTATTCGATATATTTGCAGGTCTTCAAACAAAGGGTAAATATGCATGTCCTATATGTGGTCCTAGAACAATATCTAGAGATTGAGAAAGTTTAGGAAAGGAGTGGAATGCACAATATCTCATTAATTGAATATCAACCATATGAAGCGTAATAAATTGAAATCGCTAAAAGAATAAATAAATAAATAAAATAAAAAATAAAAAATAATAATTAATTATATATATATATATATATATATATATATATATATATAATTGAATAAGATATGATAGATTGAATGATGATACAATTCTGTGTTATGATATACTTATACGCATTTATTATTCACGATAGTTGAATGGTCAAGTCCCTTAATTAAGTTGTCCTTAGTAAGGTTATGTCTCTTATTATTATTATTGCCTATCTCTTCAAAGATTTTTTGTTCTCAAATGATTTTATGAAAAATGTTATGTTTTTTTGTTTTGGAATGCACTACCTTGTCATAATATTTTATTCTTGAGGTTGAATAGAGGAGTCAATATGATCTTCAAAGAGTTAAGACAAACTATCGAATTGTGAAAGAGTTTGACCACCATAATTTGATCTTCTGTGGAATTATGTGGTGGTGACTTATGTTTAGAGACAAAATTGTACTGTAACTAATATTCTTCATAATATAGTTCAAATTTTGTCTTTGTTTCAAGCAATGCTGATACATTAATTGCTTGACATATTGGCTCTTGTGATTGGGATCTCAATGAAGTGTCCTTGTAACATGATCTTTTATTATCACACTTGTAGTGTTTTCTCATTTCACTTTTGGTAATATGTCTTCAATGTACATTTGTGTTTCCTTGTTGATCATTAAATGTGTATTGGTAGAGATATTTGGACATTCAATTTTCTATACTTCAATGTATGAAGATATCCCTACCGTAATGGGATTTGTATATTTTATTTGTTTTATGTCGCTTTGATCTATGCTGGTTCCTTTCTCCATGGTTTGGATTTTTACATCTAATGAACCTTCTACTTCGATTGGATATTTCATTGCTTCTTTACCACTTGATTCTTCCTTTTTGTTAAGTTCATTTAGATTTTGTTTGTATTGATTTTGTATTATTCTTTAACTTCTTAATTTGTGTAAGTATGCTTTGATTATGATCCCTCCAACATGGAATTTTTTCATCTTTTTTTGACTTATTGGATTTATTTTTAAGGTCTTGATTCTTTGGTTTCTCATATTTTAACCTTTTGATTCTTTCAAGCAACCTTTTATAAGGTTCCTTATGCAAGAATTTTATTCATCTTTTTCTAATAGGTTTTCATTAAATTTCTTTTCCAAATCTTGATTCTCTTGTTCTAACTTTTGGTCATTTTGCTTCTTAGCATCTGATTTTTTATTTGTGCAAGTAGTTTTTGACTATGATCTTTTAGGCAAGAAATTTATTCATCTTTTTTTAGTAATTCCTTGTAGAATATATTCTCAACATATTTATAATTTTCTTTTGATACTTTCTCATTTTGTTATGTATAGCTAATGTGTCCTCTGATATTTTAATTTGTTAGTTACATTGATCTTCCTTTCTCTCACAAAAAAAGACATTTAACGCATGAGGTAGACTTCTTTGTGGAATTCATAGTTTACGATTTACTTCTTTGATAATAATTCGATAATAAATGAACGTGCAATGTGCGAGGGACTATTGAAATAATAACCTTATTCAATTTCAATTCCATTTTATATTCACTTCCCTTTACAATTGAACTTTAGAACTTACCTTTTTTTTAATATTTCAAATATACCTTTTTATAATATTACCTTATATCCACTTTGTATAAATTTTGCTTTCCTTTTGTATTATGTAAAGTATAGATTTTCATAGCTAATATGTCAGCCTAATAAGATTTAAAATTATCTATTTTGAGATTATATTGTTATGTTTGTTGATATTATGGTAGCTTCAGGAGGTATGAACCTCTATTGTGACCTATGACGAGATTAGAATATTCCGGAAGGAAGCAAAGAAGTAAAGGAAACCCTAGACGAGATGTTGGCTGCAGAAATATAATTAATGTGAATTAATTAGTACCCAGAAGGAGAAGTCGGCCCCAAGAAGTCTGCCAAACCACTATAAATACAGGGCGCCAGTTCTCATTATTCACAGTTCTCAAAATTGCAGAGAGCAGTTTTTGCGCACTGCAGTTGGCAGTTTTATGTGCAAGTTTCTGGGGAAGGTGTTGCACTAGTTTCTAGGTGGGACTATTTGATCAGCTTGGTTTCTATTCTTGCTTGGTGCATTAGCCTTGCTTGGCTATTTATTGCTACCAATATTCTTCTCTGTCAAGGTCAAGGTGCTCGGAGGGTGGCTTCGGCCTATGGTTGGGTGACAAGGGTATTGTCAATAGTAAAACGAGCACACTATTTCATATTCTAACAGGTTATGGATCCACACCTCCTTCATTCAGTTTAAATGTTAGAAGGAAGCATAGCCGCTAGGGTATTGAGCTCGCTGAGGAACTGTCGCTAGGGTTACTAGCAGGAGCAACTTCTAAAGACACTGCCGCTAGGGTTACTAGCAGAAGCA
Organism: Picea engelmannii; assembly: GCA_009831015.1. Classification (NCBI taxonomy): domain Eukaryota; kingdom Viridiplantae; phylum Streptophyta; class Pinopsida; order Pinales; family Pinaceae; genus Picea; species Picea engelmannii. Next base: position 911,241 of record ML788159.1, on the reverse strand, counting down.
GTTGCAGAAACCCTAACCTCATATCTGGCACCTTGCGATGGAGCATATCGCTCAATAAGAAGATATTCAGATGCACCCTAACTCAATGCACCTTTTGGCTCTCTCAGAAGACATAAATGACGAAGTTGAAGTTTTGGATCAAGGCATGACCAGTTACCAGTCAACCGAAGACATGTGTGAAACAATCAATCTTTTACACTACTCAACACTTACTGGAACGATTGAAGATGACATGTGGATGATCGACAATGGAGCTTCTAGGCACATGATAGGAGGTCAAGCCAGAATCTCAAATCTAAATGAGAAGAAGACCTCGTACAAGGTAGATCTTGGAGACAAAACCACTTACCCTGTGGAAGGATTTGGACAAGCCACCATAAAAATGAAAACATGTAATTATGTTCACTTAAGCAATGTTTTATATGTACTCAGTTTAGAAAAGAATCTTGTATCAATATCTTGCCTAGAAGACAAGGGAAACATAATAGCTTTCGTGGATGGAAAAGTGTTATCATGGCATAATGATGCAGGAGCATCGTTTCAAGCACATAGAGGCGGGAACAATCAACACATGCGAGTTCTTTCAGAACTTCGATGTGGGTGGCTACAACATACTTCGGGATCCACCTCCACTCAGTGCCAGAATTCACTTTTTGAGGCACACTTGAACCAGTGCCGAATTTTACCCTGTGAAGTAAGTTTTTGAAATTGAAAATAGAGCAGGAGTTTCCAATTCGGCTCTGGAATGCGACTGGACTTAGATAGTGTAGGATGAATTTTAGAGTAGGCAAGTAGCCAGGGGAAACCCTAGAACCATTTTTGAGTTATGTAGAAGCTTACACACCTAGTGAGAAAATAAAGAAGGGAGGTGAGAGCTGTAATACAAAGAAGTCATCTGTAAGAGAACTGTGAGTGAGAAAAAAATCTCAGTTTTTGGAGCTAATGTATTTTGTATGTATTTAGTAGCTAGTGGGTTCTTATGAATAGAACAAAATGGAAATTTGATCCAAATATGTTGTGCTTGGACTGTGTGTAATTTCCTGTTATTTTCTGTTTTATAACCAAGTGAATGGAACTGCGAGATTTTGACAGTTTCAATTGTTTCTCTTCATTTGGAGCTCTGCAAGGTGTGCATCGAGCCAGGAAGGAACATTGTGGGATTGTTTTTCTCTTCACTGGGAGCTCTGCAAGGTGTGAATTGAGCCAGAGAGAAAACACTGTGAACCTGAGTTATTAAAATCCCTCAGACGCAAGGAGTGTGCGGGAGATCGAAGTCGGAACCAGATAAAGCTCATGATAGATAACACTTCGGAAGGTGTGTCGAGACCAGGAACTCATTCCCTGGAAGGAGTGAAGATTGAGTCTTCACATGCTTAGAAAATCTTCTGAGTCAGAGTCAAGTAAAAGCTCAGGAGGGAGAACACCCTTGAGCATTGGATCGTTGTGGGGATTCCCACAGATCGTCTGATTGGAAGGAGGAGCACAAAATTTAATGCTACATAGATCCAAGTGAGGGGAGTTCAAATATCTGAACCGACGGTGGAGAGTCCTCGAGGAGGAACACCGAAACCCTGCAAACCATTGGATAAAGTGGAGCTGCAAGGAGGTTAGCGGTGAGGGCTACTTGACGTCCAAAATCTCAGGAGGAACAACGACCATCGATCTCGGATAGATCTAGACCATTGGCTCAGTTCACGAACTCAGGTATCGCCACCCAGAGGGATAGAGTCCTTGTCCTTCAAGATCCCAAGTCACGATATCATGATATAGCGAGGGTTGTCGATTTCATGAACTCGGACATCGCGAGATGGGAGGTAGTGTTCATGGTGCTTCAAAATTTCGAGTCGTAAGATCGCGAGATAACGAGGGCTATCCATTTCACGAATTCAGATATCGTGAACCGGAAAGCAGAGTCCCTTATTTTTCAAACCTCTGAGTCGTGAGATGGAGATTTGATTTTAACCGTCGAGCATAGGCAGATCTGGACCATTAGTCCACATCGTGATCTCAGTTCTCGTGAGATGGAAGGATAGAGGTCTTAGTTTTCAAACCTCCAAATCGTGAAATCGTGATTTGATCTGGATCGTTGACTACAGGAGGATCTGGACCATTGATCCACATCGTGATCTTGGGTCTCGACAGTTGGAAGGACAAAGGGCTTGACTTCCATAACCCCGAATTACCAAATAACGAGGTCGGGCCATTTCGCAAACTTGGGTATCGCGAGTTGGGAGGGCGGAGTTCTTGCGCTACAAACCTCCGAGTTGCGAGATCGCGAAATAGCAAAAGGCAGGAAGGATAAGGACACAGTCACAGCCCTTGGTCTTGCACGGTGGGAGCTCATGCTTGGCGCTTGGAAAAAGCCAACTGAGCATTCGTGGAGTGGACCTATGTGTCTGTTTCGAAGGGTTCCAGTTGGAACTGGAAGAGCCATTTCAGCTCCCGAACTAGAAGATCCTGACCGAGAGGTCATGCAATCCTGAGGAGGGATAGGGGGTCTGCATTAGGTGGTATCAAAGCCCATTTTTCATCTGTAGATTTCAGGCGAAGGAGGAAAAAGAAGGAGACAAAAAAATCAGAGATGTACTTTGTTTGTGACAGACTGTCAACACAATGCCGCCAAGAAGATGAGAGCCACCTTTATCCAACCGTGCTGTAGAAAGGGAGATGGAAGAGTTTCATGCCCGAATGGAAGCAATGGAAGCAACATAGAGAAGAACACCTAACATTGGGGATGTCAATGATGCAGAAGGTGAAGAGGATGAGGTTGAAGAAGCTGCAGGAGAGGATGCTGTAGAAGAACGTTTGTTGAGAGCAGTTGCCAGATTGGGAGGCAGAGCTAAGATAGAGGTCCCCATGTATGAGGGAAATCTAGATGCTGAAGAACTGTTGGACTGGATAAGGTCCATGGACAAACACTTTGACTATGAAGATGTCGATGAGGAAAAGAAGGTGAAGCAGGCAGTCACCAGGCTAAAAGGGCATGCAAGGTTGTGGTGGGACGAACTGCAGGCTGAGAGGAGAAGTAAAGGAAAATAGAGGATAAAGAGTTGGGACAGGATGGTAGCCAAACTAAAGGCTAAGTTCATACCCAAAGACTACCAGATCAATCTGTTCAGGAAGCTACAAAACATGAGGTAGAAAGGAATGATAGTCAAGGAGTACACTGAGGAGTTCTTCAGACTGAACATCAGGGCTGGACAAAGGGAGAGAGATGAAGAAAAAGTCACTATATATATAAATGGCCTGAGATATGAAGTCCAGGATGAGCTGAGCATGATGTCAGTGAAGACTGTGGAAGATTCTTATCAGTTTGCATTGAAGGTAGAGGAGAAGCTGGCCAGAAAACAAAACCAGCGAGGGAGAGGAAAAAGATCGGTCCCAAGCAAAAGCAAGGGATTTTATTGTGAAAAAGTGCACCAGTCGAAGGACAAGGCTGAGAAACCACACAATCACTTTGAACGAGGAGGAAGTTTGCGAGGAAGACATAATGGTGGAAGAAACTCTTCTAGAAGAAGAGGCAGAGGAGGAGTAAGGTGCTATAACTATGGAAATATAGGGCACATGTCTTGGGAATGTCCTGAGAAGAAGAAAGAAGGAGGAGAAGCTCACATTTCAGAAGAACAATGAAGAGATGTTGAAGCAGAAGGAGTAGAGGATGGAGCATCCCTAATGTTGAGAAAAGTTCTCTTAAAACCAGAGGTAGAAATTGGGAAGCTAGTGCAGAGAAATAATCTCTTTAGGACAACTTGCAAGACTAAGGATAAATTATGCAAGGTGATCATTGATAGTGGGAGCACTGACAATATAGTATCCATAGAGATGGTGGAGAAATTGGAGCTGAAGACTGCACATCCAAGGCCATGCAAAGTCTCATGGCTGCAAAAAGGACACCAGGTAACGATTTCTAAACAATGCCTGGTTGAAATTAAAATAGGAGGATATAAGGATGAAATCCTATGCGATGTAATTCCCATAAACGTATGCCACATTTTGTTGGGAAGACCATGGCAGTTTGATAGAAATGTCATTCATGATGGATGGAAGAATACATACACATTGGAGAAGAATGGTAGGATGCATATGTTACTGCCAATGGAGGAGAAGAGAGAGAAAGAGGAAGCCAACACAAGCATACTTCTCATGAGTGGGAAGGAACTCCTGAAGGAAGCCAAGGAAGAACAGGAGATGCAGTTCGCTGTGGTGAAGAATCCCAGAGTCATCCTTACGAGTACATCAATGGATGATTTTCCTAAAGAAGTTCAGGAGTTGCTGGCTAATTTTGATGATATAGTGGTGAATGAGCTGCCAAACTCATTGCCACCCATCAGAAGTATCAGTCATCATATCGACTTGATACCAGGAGAAAGCCTACCGAACAAGACAATGTACAGATTAACACATTGAGAAAATGAGGAGGTGAAGAACCAAGTCCAAGAATTGCTGGATAAGGGTTTAGTCAGAGAAAGTTTGAGCCCATGCACAATACCAACTGTGTTAAGCCCAAAAAAATATGGAGGATGGAGAATGTGCATAGACTCAAGAGACATCAACAAGATCACCATCAAGTACAGATTCCCTTTACCAAGAATGGATGATTTAATGGATTGTTTAAGTGGAGAAAATTTATTTTCTAAGATAGATCTGAAAAGTGGATATCACCAGATCAGTATGAGAGAAGGTGATGAATGGAAAACAACCTTTAAGATGAACGAAGGCCTGTATGAGATGCTGGTTATGCCATTTGTATTAACAAATTCCCTGAGCACTTTTATGAGGCTGATGAATGAAATTATAAAAGATTTCATTGGCAAGTTTTTGGTTGTATATCTCGACGATATACTGGTCTTTAGTAGGACTAAAGAGGAGCATTTGAGGCACCTAACGCTAGTAATGAGGAGGGTACAATAGGAGAATCTATTGATCAATTTGAAGAAGTCCTCTTTTATGAAGTCCGAACTCATCTATTTAGGTTTCGTGATCTCTTAGAATGAACTGAAGATGGATCCAGAGAAGGTGAAAGCAATCAGAGAATGGCCGTCACCAAGGAGCATGTTTGAGGTAAGGATCTTTCATGGTTTAGCAAGTTTTTATAGAAAGTTCATTAGAGACTTCAGTGGGATTTGTGCACCCATGATGGATACAGTGAAGAAGTGACACAAGTCTTTTAAATGGATAGAGGAGATTGAAAGGAGCTTCAATATACCGAAGGAGAAGATAACAAAATGACCAATTCTGGTCTTACCGAATTTTGGGAAGACATTTCAGGTGAGATGTGACGCAAGTGGAGTTGCAATAGGAGCAGTTCTGAGTCAAGACAATCGACCTATTGCCTATTTTAGCGAGAAGTTGAATGAGACTAAGAGGAAGTACTCCACATATGACAAGGAGTTCTATGCCATAATTCAAGCATTGAAGAAATGGAGACATTATCTTGTCCCACAAGAGTTTGTCTTGTACAACGATAACCAAGCTTTACAATTCATAACCTGACAAGAAAAAATGAATCAGAGGCATGCAAAATGGGTTGAATTTATGAAAAATTTTACTTTTGTCATAAAACATATTGCTAGGAATGATAACAAGGTTGATGATGCATTAAGTAGGAGATGTTTAATTCTGCAGGAATTCCAAGTGGAGACCTTGGGGTTTGAACACCTTAAGGACATGTATTGTGATGATGCGGATTTCAAGGAGGCCTATGAAGCATGTACAAGCCCTGTACTAAGAGATAGAAGTTAGTGGACAAAGTATATGGTTTAGGAAGGATTGTTGTTCAAAGGAAGCCAACTGTGCATACCAAGATGCTCAATGAGGGGAAATCTTATAAAGGAGAAGCATAATGGAGGATTGGCTGGACATTTTGGCCACGATAAGACATTTGCACAGTTGAGAAGTTCATACTATTGGCCAGGTATGATAACAGAGGTGATAAATTTTTTGAACATATGTAGAATCTACCAACATGCAAAGGGGAAAATACAGAACACTGGATTGTATCAACCATTGCCAATACCAAAGAGGCCTTGGGATGCAATAAGCATGGATTTCGTGTTGGGATTGCCAAGAATGCAAAGGGGATTCGATTCCATATTTGTGGTGGTAGATAGGTTTTCAAATATGGCACATTTGATCCCATGCCAGAAGACCAGTGATGCAACACATGTTGCAAGTCTGTTTTTTAGAGAAGTTGTAAGACTTCACGATCTACCTAGGAGCATTGTCTTAGACAGAGACACAAAATTTGTTGGTCACTTTTGGAGGACATTGTGGAAGAATATGGGGACATATTTTTCCTTCAACTCATCTTATCACCCTCAGACACATGGGCTGACTGAGGTGGTAAATTGAAGTTTGGGAAACTTATTGAGCAGTTTGGTTACTGAACACCATAACTAGTGGGATCAGATTCTGCCACAAGCAGAATTTGCATACAATGACTCACCAAACAGGAGCACTGGGAGGATCCCATTCAAAATACTCTATGGAATGCAACCCAGGGGAGTGTATGAGTTAAGGGACTTGGAATAGGGAGAGATCAAAAGCGCTGGAGCAGAGGATTTTGCTACTGAAATGTAGAGACTCCATAGTCAGGTCAAAGAACAATTACAGAGTTCTAATCAGAAATACAAGCACAGAGCGGATCAACATCACAGGGAAATTCAATTTGAAGTGGGATATCAGGTTTTAGCACATCTCAGGAAGGAAAGGTTCCATAGGGGAACATATAACAAATTGAAGATGAAGAAGATAGGACCCTGTAAGATCTTGAGGAAATTTGACGCAAATGCCTATGAGATCGAAATTCCAGATGGTGTGGGAATTTCACCCATATTCAATGTCTCAGACCTGTACCCTTACAAGAAAGACGACACAGAAGGGTCAGAATATCAAGGAAAGATTCAGTGGGAGAAACAGATGCCTGTAGCAGAAAAGCCGCAGATGGAGAAAATTGTTGATCAAAGGATTGGCAAGAAGACCAGGAGGAAGACTTATTTTGAGTATCTGGTCAAATGGAAGGGGCACCCAATCGAAGATGCTAGTTGGGAAAATGAAGCTGTTATCCAGAAGTAGGGAAAATCAGTAGAGGAGCTCATGGAAAGGAGTCCATGAATTTTTGTCAAGGGGAGTATGATGCAGGAGCATCGTGTCAAGCGCATAGAGGCGGGAACATTCAACACGTGCGAGTTCTTCCAAAACTTCGATGTGGGTGGCTACAACGGATTTCAGGATCCGCCTCCACTCAGCGCCAGAATTCACTTTTTGAGGCACGCTTGAACGGTGTCGAATTTTACCCTATGAAGCAAGTTTTTGAAATTGAAAACAGAGCAGGAGTTTCCAATTCGGCTCTGGAATGCGACTAGACTTAGATAGTGTAGGATGAATTTTAAAGTAGGCAAGTAGCCAGGGGAAACCCTAGAACCATTTTTGAGTTATGTAGAAGTTTACACACCCAGTGAGAAAAAAAAGAAGGGAGGTGAGAGCTGTAATACAGATAAGTCATCTGTAAGAGAACTGCGAGTGAGCAAAAAATCTCAGTTTTTGGAGCTAATGTATTTAGTAGCTATTGGGGGATTATGAATAGAACATAATGGGAATTTGATCCAAATATGTTGTGCTTGGACTGTGTGTAATTTCCTGTTATTTTTTGTTTTATAACCAAGTGAATGGAACTGTGAGATTTTGGCAGTTTCAATTGTTTCTCTTCATTTGGAGCTCTGCAAGGTGTGCATCGAGCCAGGAAGGAATGTTGTGGGATTGTTTTTCTCTTCACTGGGAGATTTGCAAGGTGTGAATTCAGCCAAAGAGAAAACACCGTGAACCTGAGTTATCGAAATCCCTCAGATGCAAGGAGTGCGCGGGAGATCGAAGTCGGAACCAGATAAAGCTCAGGAGGGATAACACTTCGGAAGGTGTGTCGAGACCAGGAACTCATTCCTTGGAAGGAGTGAAGATTAAGTCTTCCCAGGCTTAGAAAATATTCTAAGTCGGAGTTGAGTAAAAGATTAGGAGGGAGAATGCCCTTGAGCATTGGATCACTGTGGGGATTCCCGCGGATTGTCCGATTGGAAGGAGGAGCGCAGACTTTAACGCTGTGTAGATCCAAGTGAGGGGAGTTCAAAGATCTGAACAGATGGTGGAGAGTCCTCGAGGAGGAACACCAAAAGCCCGCAAACCATTGGATAAAGTGGAGCTACAAGGAGGTTAGCGGCGAGGGATACTTGACGTCCGAAAGATCAGGAGGAATAGTGACCATCGATCTTGGATAGATCTGGACCATTGGCTCAGTTCACGAACTCGGGTATCACCACCCAGAGGGATAGAGTCCTTGTCCTTCAAGATCCTGAGTCGCGAGATCGCGAGATAGCGAGGGCTGTCAATTTCACGAACTCAGACATTGCGAGCTGGGAGGTAGTGTTCGTGGTGCTTCAAAATACTGAGTCTCAAGATCGCGAGATAATGAGGGTTGTCTGTTTCGCGAATTCGGATATCGCGAACCGAAAAGCGGAGTCCCTTATTTTTCAAACCTCTGAGTCGTGAGATGACGATTTGATCTGAACCATCGAGCACAGGCGGATCTAGACCGTTGGTCCACATCGTGGTCTCGGGTCTCGCGAGCTGGAAGGACAAAGGTCTTGGTTTTCAAACCTATGAATCATGAAATAACGATTTGATCTGGACCGTTGATCCACATCGTGATCTCGAGTCTCAGAAGTTGGAAGGACAGATTACTTGACTCCCAGAACCCCAAATTGCGAAATAGCAAGGTCGGGCCATTTCACGAACTCAGGTATCACGAGTTGGGAGGGCGGAGTTCTTGCGTTGCAAACCTCCGAGTTGCGAGATTGGGAAATAGCGAAAGGCAGGAAGGATAAGGGAACAGTCATAGCCCTTGGTCTTACATGGTGGGAGCTCATGCTTGGCGCTTGGAAAAAGCCAACTGAGAATTCATGGAGTGGACCTGTGTGTCTGTTTCAAAGGGTTCCAGTTGGAACCGGAAGAACCATTTCATCTCCCGAACTAGAAGATCCTGACTGGGAGGTCGCGTAGCTATGAGGAGGGATAGGGGGTTTGCATCACATAAAGACTCTAGCATAGATAATGCTAGGGTTATCGGAAGTCGTGAAGGAAATTTGTACAGACTACTAGAACAAAATGAAGAAGCTCTTGTACATGACGAAGTCAACCCTAATGAACTTTGGCACAGAAGATACACTCATATTAATTATCAAGCATTACCCGTTCTCAAAATAATGGTTGAAGGAATACCAGAGTTGCAGTCTACACATGAAGGAATCTACAAAGGATGTGCCCTTGGGAACAATATCAAGAAACCATTCCCAAGCAACAATAACAGATCTAAGGAGATTCTAGATCTAATACACTCAGATGTTTGTAGTCCGATTCTAGTAAAATCTCTAGGAGGATATTCTTACTACGTAATCTTCATAGATGACTATTCAAGAAAGACTTGGCTACACCTACTGAAGACAAAAGATGAAGTATTCAACAAGTTTGAAGAATTCAAAGTAGAGATAGAAAAACCTCATGAACAAGAAGATCAAGACATTAAGAACAAATAATGGAGGAGAATACACCTCGAAGGAATTCGTTGCATTCTGCAAATCGATAGGGATTAGGAGGGAGATGACTGTTCCTCATGATCCTTAATAAAATGGTGTAGCAGAAAGAAAGAACAGATCTATTGAAGAAACCGTAAAAGCCTTACTGAATGATCAAGGTTTGTCCATGTTTTTATGGGGAGAAGCAACAATGACAACAATATATGTGCAGAACAGAAGTCCTGATCGTATATTGAAGAACATGACACCAGAAGAAGCTTTCTCAGGTAAGAAACCTAATGTGGAAAATCTAAGAATATTTGGATGTCCTGTTTACTCCCACATTCCCAAGGACAAGAGAAATAAACTAGAACCTTCAGGAAAGAAAGGGATATCCGTGGGATATAGTGATTCATTAAAAACAAGATCAAGGTCAACAGAGACGTAACGTTCAATGAAAGGATCGCCTTCGGGAAATCCATTGAAGAAAATATAGAATAAGAATAGATTGAAGAACTTAACGAAGAAAGCACAGAAAACGTAAATGACGAAAAGGAACTGCCTGATCATCCTATGGAGCCATGTGAAAACATTGATTCAGATATCGTACCTAAGACCAAGAAAATACCAACTTGGCTTGAATCTACCTTACAAGACGCAAAAAGACTCAAGGTTCTAGAAGGAACATTCAAAAAGAGTAAAAGACCTAAAATATTCTCTAGTTATGTAGCATACATGACGAAGCTTCTAGATGAAGAACCTACCACATTTAAAGAAGCAGTTCAAAAGGAAAAATGAAAATAAGAAATGACGGAAGAGCATCAATCCATTATGAAAAATGAGGTATGGGAAATTGTACCAAGACCTAAAGAAAAATTGGTGGTCTAACTTCAAAATGGGTGTACAAGATCAAACATGCAACATACGAAAGCGTGGATAAATACAAGGCAATATTCGTAGCTAGAGGGTTCTCCCAGAAGGAGGGAGAAGATTATGACAAAACATTTGCTTCGGTGGCTAGATATACTTCCATTAGAGCTATCATATCTCTTACCGCTTCCATGGGATGGATCTTACATCAGATGGATGTAAATACAAATTTTCTCAATGGAGCTATTGAAGAAGAAGTATATATTGAACAACCTCAAGGGTTTGAGGTACATTCCAGAGACACTCACGTTTTCAGATTGAAGAAAGATCTATATGGACTCAAGCAAGCTCCAAGGGCTTGGTATGCCAGAATGGAAAACTATCTAACGAGACTTGGTTTCTCCAAGAGTCATGCATATCTAAATATTTATTACAAAGTCGTGGACAATGCACCTGTGATTTTACTATTATATGTTGACTATCTATTCATAACAGGTGAAGAGTCTCTCATTATCCAGTGCAAGAAGGAATTAGCTTATGAATTTGATATGAAATATCTAGGTCTCATGCACTATTACTTGGGACTAGAGGTATGGCATAAGCGTGGTGAAGTATTCCTTGGACAAGGAAAGTACACAATAAAGATTCTTCAAAAATTTGGAATGATGGATTGTAAGTCCATGGACACTCCTATGAATGCGGATATAAGAAAAGTGAAAGTTCTAGATTCTGATCCAGTAGATCCATCTCTATATCGACAGCTAATTGGGTCATTGATGTATTTGGTAAATACTCGACCAGACATTTGCTTAGTCATGAATAAACTAAGCCAGTTCCTGGTGGAACCAAGACATGAGCATTGGATAGCTGCAAAGCATGTATTAAGATATATTCATGGAACAATAAACTATGGTTTGAGATATACTGCATTCAACAATATACAGCTTCATGGATTCACAGACTCTGATTGGGAAGGAAGTGTAGAAGACAGAAAGATCACTTCATGTATGTGTTTCAGCTTAGGCTCCGCTATGATATCTTGGGGTGGCAGGAAATAGAAGTCTGCCGCACTTAGCACAACAAAAGCAGAGTATATGGCAGCATGTGAATCATACACTGAAGCAATATGGTTAAGGAAGTTAATCTCCGATTTATTTGATCAGATTCCATAATCAACCATAATATATTGTGATAATCAGAGTTGTATAAGATTATTAGAACAACCTGTGTTTCATGAAAGGTCAAAAAACATTGAGATAAAATATTACTTTATTCGAGATAAAGTCTAGGAAGGAGAGGTAAAGCTCGAGTATATCCCCACTAACGAGCAGACAACCGACATTCTGACAAAACCTCTATCCAAAATAAAGTTTGCCTATTTCCGAGAGAAGATGGGGATCGTGGAAATAAATCCCTTAGTTGAAAGGGAAGACTCTCCAGGTTAGGAGGGAGAACTAAAATATTATTGAAACATTTATCTTTGTGATTGAAAAATAGTCCAGATTGGACAAATTCTTTCCTGTTCGGAAAGTGGATTGAGATTTCTGACAGACATCAATTTCCCATTGTGGTTAACATGGGAAATGGTCCTAATTACTGATGTATCATAGACAACGACTTCCCATTGTGGTTAACATGGAGAGTGGTCTAGTGTAGTCTCTCTTATTGAGGGTTACTCAAGAAGACTGGCCCACCTCATCGGACAACGATTTCTCATTGTGGTTAACATGAGGAATGGTCTGTTTTGGAGGTTGATGTAGGACAATCTTTTCCTCTTGTGGTTAATAGAGGAAATGGTCCAGACAGTCATTCCTTAGGGTTTATACATTCTCTCCAGGATGCACTTTGATTAGTGTAGGAGGAATGGCCCAGGGTGGAGAATGGTCCAGGCTCAACAATCAGGGATATGCATTCCTTAGGGTTTATACATTCTCTCCAGGATGCACTTTGATTAGTGTAGGAAGAATGGCCCAGGGTGGGGAATGGTCCAGGTTCAGAAGAACAGACAGTTATTCTTCCTTATTTGAGAAGAATAGTCCAGATATCTCATTATTCTACTCTGAGGGAAGATATTCTTTCATATCTCACAGACGTGAGTGAAAGATTGGCCCAGATGATTCAGTTTATTTTAACAATATTTTTCTGTGCAGGTTGGCATCCGACGATTGTTATGGAGACTGCTTATCTCCAGACAGTAGAGATATATTACTGTGGTGGATTTGTTCCACTGTTTGTGACTATGTGTCACGGTTTGAGTAGTTGTGTACTACCATGGATAACACAAGTGTGTTCTATCAATTGATATTGTACCAATTGTCATAGGAGATTATCCAGTTGGATAATAATGACGGTTCTTGTGATACTACCAATTGAATGGTTTGTTTGTGCTCAAGACCATACCTCCCTAGATAGGAGGGAGTGTTGATATTATGGTAGCTTCGGGAAGTATGAACCTCTATTGTGACCTATGACGAGATTAGAATATTCTGAAAGGAAGCAAAGAAGTAAAGGAAACCCTAAATGAGATGTCGGATGTAGAAATATAATTAATGTGAATTAATTAGTACCCAGAAGGAGAAGTCAGCCCCAGTAAGTCTGCCAGACCACTATAAATACAGGGTGTCAGTTCTCATTATTCACACTTCTCAAAATTGCAGAGAGCAGTTTCTGCGCACTGCAGTTGGCAGTTTTGTGCATAAGTTTCTGGGGAAGGTGTTGCGCTAGTTTCTGGGTGGGACTATCTGATCAACTTGGTTTCTATTCTTGCTTGGTGCATTAACCTTGCTTGGCTATTGATTTCTACTAGTATTCTTCTCTGTCAAGGTCAAGGTTACAATAGTTTTTCATAATCCTTAGGCATCGTCTTGATAGAATCACTTTACTAAAACTTATATATATATATATATATATATATATATATATATATATATAATCAATGTTCTCTCTCTTACGATGTCAAATTTGACAAGAGAAGGAAGATCATATACAAAAGTAATGGATAATAATATCCTTCATGAAAAGAATCATCCACCACATGTAACTAGGTATCGATGTGCTTGGAGTGATCATGAAAGGTTGTATTCTCAATGACCCTAATGCAACTTTAATTATCACAATACACAACAATGGGATTCAACATATGTGTTAGTACATAGGATTACCGGGGTCAAAAAATCACTTTGGTTTTGTTTTTTGAGTCATAGGGTTTTACAAGTCCTAGGATTTTGGGTATCTTGTTATGGTCATAGCTTAAACTTTGATTTGAATAAGATAAAGTTTGGTTCAAACTTGGTTTAAGAGTCTTGAAGCAATGTAATTAGACATCATGACAAGGTAAATAAATTCCATATGAGTCACACCTTACATCATTACCTTGACATGTCACACCTCTATCTTGTACACAAGTTTCTTTTTGTCACCATCCATCCATTTGAATGTCAAATCAGAGTCAGTTGTATGTGCTACCAACTCACTAGGAGAGTTTGCAACGTACTCTAAGTACCTCATGCATTCATTTATCATCATTGCAATTAAAGGATCGTGTCAAAGAGGATTTTATTGTTTTCAAAGCCTACATTTAACCACTTCTTCAGGGATTATTTCATAAGATATACTAAAAATTTCCTTGAAGTGTGCAAACTCTATTTGAAATTGGTGTTGCAAACTAGCACTGCCAACTAGCGATGCCAACTGGCTGAAGAGGAGAGTTGGAGCTTGGATAACTTGTAAACGTATCAGTTCAAATTCACAGATATCAACATCAATCTCAGGTTTACCAAGAAATCCTTGAGGGTTTACATTCTTTTTATAGGTTGAGATAAGGTTTTATGCTGGTTTATCTATCAACGTTGTGAATTGTCCTAATCTAGCACTATGAACATGGTGCTACGAACCCTCTGTTCCAACACTGTTGAAACCTTCATCCTCTACATATTTAAAATCTCAGTTTTGAGAGAGTGGATCTGCATGCCTATCTAATTTGAAATGTATGGTTGTTCATCTGCTAAAGAAAGCTTAAGTTGCACACATCATCAATGTTGCTAATTGATATTTATACTGATAAAAAACCCTGTTTTAGCAGAAAATTCACATCTGTCTCCCTTTTATTATAACTCTTAGTTGTTGTTCCTTATTCCTCCTATTGGAAGAGTGTCTTGTATCATAACTCAATTTGTATAGAGTGAGGTATATACAATATTTGGAAAAGGTCATCCTTTTGAAAACATTTCAGTCATTAAAACCCAAATTTCTCGTTTCATGCATTTTACAACATTTTTGGTGATGGCTATGTTTTGTAAGCCATGATTATTAGTTTGGGTGCTTTCCTTTAATCAAGATTATTAAGATTATGAAGTTTACAACATTTCTGGACACCTGATACAATTTTTGGATGTTAAAGACTTTGGAAAAAGTGAAACTGACTGCTACAGGAAAGTTCGCAGTGTCGATACTGCAACTGGTAATTTATGACAATTTGTAAGCATTAACATACAACAAAGGATTTTTTTTATCATAACTTTTGAATGCCAATATGGGTTCCTCTGAAATTTGGTGTGGAGGCAATTTTTTTTTTTTCTAATTGCAGAAAACAAATCAGCCCGACCTAGTTGGTATTTTGGGAGAAAAGACAAAATCATCACCTACAGGAAAGTTCACAACATATGCTGTCATAGGCGCTGTGAACTCAAATAGTCTAACAAATTCGAGCTATGGGAAGGCTGTCAAATTTTAGGGAAGGTTCTAATGGTCTCTAAGGAGTTATTTGGACATGAGGTACATGTGTTCCGTCTCCATATTAAGCAGCATGACCTATTTCAAAAGACATTTATCTCAATAGACAAGATCCCAAAAAATAAGAGTTTGTTAGGTTTTTGTTGGAATGTTTTGTAATAAGACTCCTAAATGGAAGAGGATCCTATGTAGCTCCTTGGTTTCAACATCCTTAGGGTAGATATATATGATTCACTATATATGGAAGTGGATTTTGATAAGGAAAGGGTTGGAGTGATAAGAAAAAAGGCTGTTACTATTTTGTAAACTCTCAGACTCTGTATAATTGGATGAAGGATTCTTGTGTAGTCAGATGTCAACTAGTGCTCCTTTCTTTGTTCATTTTCTTTGTCTTCTTGCTCTAATCGAATACTGATTGATAAAGTATTTATCAAAAAATTTGTTAGCAGAGATCTACAGTGGATGATTTACCGTGTATTTTGTGAAGCATCTCTTCTTGGAGAAAATCTTTATTTTTCATTAGAAGGATCCTAATTAATGAAATTTCAGCCATATGAATGTGTCAATCAAGCTTGATGTGAAATTGACTGTTCATCTTGATGTTTTTCTGCATTTTCTTCTATTCATCTTTCAAATATGTGCTGGTTGGAGATTATGATAGCCCTTTTTGATGGAATATAGTCTTTGGAATTTCGTGCATTAAATCAGGCTTTGAACCTTATCAGTTTGATCTAATTTTTAATATAATCACTCATCCAACTCTAAACATTCTGATGGATACATGGCTTACACTTACAACAATCTAACTGTAACTCTCAGTGCTAACAATATGAACAATAAACATTGAAATCACTTGTGAAACTATATGGCCTCACAACATGATGATGGAATTTCCATATACTTTGCTTCAGTTGAACTAAGAGAAACTAGTATTTGCTTTTTGTTGAACCAACAAATCATCCTTAATCCCAAGATAAATAAGTAATCAAAATTTCTCTTCTTTGTAAGTGTATCTCATGTCTAATCTTAATCTACAAATCCATGTAACAACAAATTTTTATATCTTGTGTACCTCAAGTCAAAATGAAGTGTTCCCTTCAAACATATGAACACATGTTTGGCATTTTTCCAATGAATTTGCATGGGTACAACCATGAAATGGCTCAAAGATTCATTGCAAAACAAATATTACGGACAATACTCACAATATACACAAATGGAACCGATCAAATTCATATAAAAACATCACTACTACATTTGGGGGTAAATCCGATTTTTGGATTCAATTTGTTAAAAAAACTGATTTTAACCTCGAAAATTAGTGAAAATTCATGAAAATTGTTTTTTTTTGTCTTCTTCCCCCGATAAACATTGCACTATTGGTGTCTAGACACTAACATCACTTAATAGATGTTACGAGTATCAAATAGTTGATGTGCCTGGTGGATAATGAAATTTGACCAAATTAAAATAATTGGTGGCAAGTTAACGTCGAATAATCAACATGTCAAGGAAAAAAATTATCTCAATGTTTAAACTAACAATTATTATACTTTTGATATATTTTTTTCTCGTGTTTGAAAGAAACCATATTTTTTGTTTGAATAGTGGGGATTATATGGAATATTAGAAATGGTAAAGTTTTCTACTTTTACTACAATGTTAAACTCATTATTCTACCCATAATCAAAATTTTATTTTGTTAAATTTTGTAAAGAACTTTTGAATTTTCTATATGTGAAATTCCTGGATGTATGCTTGTTGTATTAATTCATGGGTTGAATATTTTTTTGAAATAGAAAAAAATATCAATTAACCTTGACTTGGGCATTCACGGTGCATGTGGTTGGTTGGCTTATATGGAGGATTTAATCAAAGAAGTATTGGATCTTACCATGGATATTGATATTGATGAATGTGATTATTTTTTGCATACAATAAATTATGAAAAAAAATCTTGGAATGATCCCCAACTTCTTTATATTAGCTATGGGAAATGTTATTTTCCTTTCAAAGTGCCTAGGCTTGGAATTCCTAATGCTGCAATTTGTAGTAGAGACGGTGAGGGTGATGGAATTGATGTTGATCCTATGGAAGAACATGATTGATATTATTGAAAATGAAGGGATAAATAGGTTGATCCGTGAGACCTTTGTGTTGATGATTACAATTGCGTGAGACATCCTCCAGGACACAGACTAAGTGAGTCATCATGTGAGAAAGCCCATGAGTTGGGTGTGCCCATGAGATGGGTGTGTCAGTCCTCTCTGAGATGGAGATGGAACATTGTGTGCCCTTGTGTGGGGAAGATGCCCATGAGATGGGTGTGTCATTTCTCTCTGAGACGGATATGGAACGCTGTGTGCCCTTGTGTAGGGAAGATTCCCATGATATGGGTGTGTCGTTTGAGATGAAATGATGTGTACCCCTGTGAGGGGTGAAGGAGACCATGTGATGGGTTTACTACTCTCCTCTGTGTAGAGAGTTGAGATGATGTGGTACTCCAAATAATTCTCTTGTGAGACTTAGTGAGATAGAGATCTGTTGAGTAGGATGTCCCTGTGGCTGAGCATAGGTGGACGTGATCCTAGTGGCTGAGCACTAGTGAGTGTGTATCCACATGATTCTCCCATGATATTCAGTGAGATAGAAATATGTTGATTTGGACGTCCCTGTGGCTAAGCACAGGTGGACGTACCCCTAGTGGCTAAGCACTAGTGGGTGTGTGAGATCCCTTGCTATATTTTCTAAGAGTTAGATTTACCTGTAACCCTAATTGTGATGTAAAGGATACAGGTTGGCCCCACCATAAAGTGAAATATAATTAATGTAAAAGATAATTAATATTGTAATTATTAATTATATTTTGAGTTATTGAGGTCGGTCCTATTGTGCCAATAGACACATCATTTGATGTGATAAGTTCAGTATAAATAAAGGTGAATCCCCATTGAGGAAACACAATTATCATTGTGTCATCTCATGATTTCAGAAGTTGAGGTATGGAATTATGAGAACTGAAGCACCTTTTTGTGTGCTAGGTTTGGTGATGGATGTGGGAGGTCTTTCTCTTGAGAATGTAGCAAAGGATTGGCTAGGTTTTCTTCCCTTGTTGAGAAGGGTTTCCAAGGATACTTTTTGTGTTCTTGTGCATGGTTATTCTTCTTTTAATCTTGGTTTACTGTAGCTAATGCATTGCTTCTACAATGTTTATGGTTCAGATAATGCTAAAAAAAATTCAAAATTAAAATGCATGAACTTAGCCATAGTGAAAATTCAACATGGTATCAGAGTAGTTCTTGAAGGTGACCATTGAACAAAAAATGAAGAAAGGTTGTGGGAGATTAAGCTACTAAGAACCCCACCGCTAATGGAAAGAGAAGGATCGAACCTTTACCCAAATTCTTTGTGAAGGTTAAAGGCTAGCCGCAGGCTTCTAAGGCAACCACAGACCTAAACATAGGCAAACTAAATTTCTTTGGAAAACCTTGGGATTAAAATTTGAATGAAAACCTCTGCCGAGCATTGAAATTTCCTTATCCTGCATTTGTATTTTCCTGTCTGAAGGACTCTGTGTGCATGCAGAATTCAATGCCAAAGCTTAATGGGCATTAAGATATTTTTTACAAAGTGTTTCAAGCGCTCAAGTTTTTTTTAATAGGGTGGTGTAATTTGAAGTGCGTAATGAGTTTCTTCACAAATTCTGATGCGAGTCTTGTAATTTTGAAATGGGTATTGATTCTCTTCACAAATTCTGATCTGGTTACTCTGATTTTGAAGTGGGAACTAACCATATGGAGGTCTCAAGTGCTTCTTCCTCTGCCACAATAGCACCAAAAACATGGGAGCTTGAGAACAACATAGTTAGCATGGATGGCCCTTTTGTAGAGTCTGACTCAATATATTACTATGATGAAGTTACTCAAAAGACAATTCAGCAGGAAGCTGAGGAGAATAGAGGTAGAAGTTTTCTGAGCAGTGTTGGGGGTTGTTATAGCCACCCTAGCAGCAGAGTTGAGGGTTGGTATTAAGGTTGTACCAACTAGTCTAACAATAGACCTTTAGGGGCTACAACAATAGTCTTTTAGGGGAACATTTGGAAAACCCTTGAAGAGTTGCTACAACAGCCTTTTGGGACACTTCTGCTCAAGTGTCAAGGAAGATTTTGAGCACTGTTTTGAAGGACTAGAACAAAAAATTAATGGGTTGTAACAACATACCTCTAGAGAAGACTTTGGATAGCCTCTGAGGTTCTTACAGTCAGCATAGTGACAATAGTTTATGGGCATATTCCAATGAAGTTTTGAGGCATATTCAAGACAGTTCCAGACATTGCATAATTCAGATCTGAGGTTGTATCTTTGTATAAGTTGAGCATAGTTCCAGTCCCAAATTTGAAGGAGTCTATGAGGTATAGAAGGAAAAAGTCTGTGGTCTGTACTGAGCATGAAGGCAACACAGACAAATGTACTAGAAGAGCTATCAGTAAACTTGTATTTTGGTCATATGTTGAAGGAAAGTTTCTACATGACCAAAGTACAAGGCTACCCCAGCTACAACAGCTACAAAGTTGATGTAAACTTCATTAGAGACATGTATGATACAAGGTAGCTACAGGGGAAAACACATATATTTATAGAATGTAGCAGTGGAAGGTGGCCACAAGAATCTACAACAACATAATTTTCCTTATAGTCTATGGTAAACAAGCAAGGAATATCATTTCTCATCATGACATTGACAAGCAAGCAAAATATCCATTGGTTTACACTCTCAGGTATGCACTTGTATATACTATTTTCATCATTGTCATGAGGGTACTTGCAGGAGGAAGGAACCCTTGCTGAAATCATGGATCCAGAGGGATCTCAGTGCACTTAGAGGAACAACACACTGGAAGTGAAGACTCCAGGTAGGTTAACAACAAATGAATATTTTTATCCTTCAGACTTCAAAGGGAGTCAAAATATTTAAAAGGAAGGAAGAGACAATACCTTCTTCCCCTTCATCGGTTCATAGGGAGACATCCGTTGATCCAGTTGATCCAGTTTCTCTAGTTGATATTACCAGAGACATTGTAGTAGGCCATAAAAGGAATGTTCGGGCTTGACAAACTCTGCAAGTGGAAGAGGGGCATGCATCTCCTCAAGGCACATTCCAAGAAAGCAAGAGATCAAAGAGACTTTCAAGCTACTTTTCAAACATGAGTCATATCATTGATTCTGAGCCTTCTTGTCATGGAGAAGTGATAGGTGAGCATGTATGGCAAGATGTCATGACAGAAGAATATCAATCCATCTTGAATAATGATGTGTGGGATATTATTCCGATACCAAAAGGGAAGTCTGTAGAGACTTCCAAGTGGATCTATAAGATCAAGCATGTAGATGATGGAAGTGTCAAGAAATACAAAGTGAGATTTGTAGCCATAGGACTCTCATAAGTAGAGGGAGTTGACTATGATGAGGCATTTGCTCAAGTATCCTGATACACTTCCATCCGTACTATCATTGCACTATATACATCCATGAGTTGGAAACTACATTAGATGGATGTAAAGACATCATTTCTCAATGGTGATATTGAGGAAGAATTTTATATCGAGCAACTAGAAGGATTCATGATACACAACGAGAAATATCATGTGTGCAGGTTGAAGAAATCCCTGCATCGACTAAAGTAAGCACCTCATGCTTGGTATGAGAAAATGGATGGATTCTTGATGAGTTTGGGCTTCAACAAGAGTGTTGTTGATCCAAACCTATTATTGTATTATTGGTAACGAGAGCCTAATCTTGGACCTATATGTGGATGACTTATTCCTCACCAAGACTTATTGTTGAATGCAAGCAAGCATTGACTTTTGAATTCAATATGAAGGATTTGGGTATGATGCACTACTTCTCGGGACTAGAAGTATGATAGAGGACTGATGATATTTTCTGGGGTCAAGGAAAATATATAGTGGAGATATTGAAGAAGTTCGGTTTGACATAGTGCAAATCCATGCCTACACCGATGGTAATGGATTTGAATAAAATGAATGATGCTTCTACTGATTCAGTGAATGTACTTAGTCAGTTCATGAGTCAGCCGAGACAGAATCACTGGATAACAGTGAAGCATGTATTGAGATATATACGAGGCACAGTTGGATATGGCCTGAGATATGCCTCCAGTGTAGACTTGAGTTTGCAGGGATATGCCAATGCACATTGGGCATGAAACGTAGTGGAACGAAAGAGAACATCCGATTGTTTTTGTACCTTGGGGTATGCCATGGTTTCTTGGTGCAGTAGGAAACAAATCTCTATGGCCTTGAGTATCGCAGAAGCAAAGAATATAGCATTGAGTGTGGTAGTCTGCGAGGCAGTGTGGCTTCACAAGCTCCTAACAGATTTATTTGATCATGATATGGATCCCATCATTATTCATTGTGATAACTAGCATTGTGTGAAGCTCTCTAAGAACCCTATGTTTCACGATAGATAGAAACACATTGAGATAAAATATCATTATATTAGAGACATGGTGTAGAGGAAAGAAATACACGTGCAATACCTTCCTACACATGAAGCAGATTGTAGATATATTCACCAAACCACGTTCCAAGACGAAGTTCGAGTACTTCCGTGAGAGACTTGGCCTAGTGGAGAATGCCTCCCTAGCTGAGAGGGAGTGTTGATGATTATAGCTATGTGAGACATCCTCCAGGACACATACTGAGTGAGTCGGCCTGTGAGAGAACCCATGAGTTGGGTGTTCCCATGAGATAGGTGTGTCATTCCTCTTTGAGACAGATATGGAATGTTGTGTACCCCTGTGTAGGGAAGATGCCAATGAGATGGGTGTGTCGTTTCTCTCTGAGACGAAGATGGAACATTGTGTATACCTATGTAGGAAAGATTCCCATGAGATGGGTGTGTCGTTTGAGATGAAATGATGTGTACCCCTGTGAGGGGTGAAGGATCCCATGATATGAGTTTACTATTCTCCTCTGTGTAGAGAGTTGAGACTATGTGGTACTCCAGATGATTCTCCCGTGAGACTCAGTGAGATGGAGATCTATTGAGTAGGAAGTCCCTGTGGATGAGCACAGGTGGACGTGATCCTAGTGACTGAGCACTAGTGAGTGTGTGTCTAGATGATTCTCTTGTGAGATTCAGTGAGATAGAAATTTGTTGAGTTGGACATCCCCATGGATGAGCATAGGTGGACGTGCCCCTAGTAGTTGAGCACTAGTGGGTGTGTGATATCCCTTGCTATATTTTATAAGAGTTAGATTTACATGTAACCTTAATTGTGATGTAAAGGGTACAGGTCGGCCCCACCATAAAGTGAAAGATAATTAATGCAAAAGATAATTAATATTGTAATTATTAATTATATTCTGAGTTATTGATGTCGTCCCTATTGTGCCAATAGAAACATCATTTGATGTGATAAGTTTTTTATAAATAAAGGTGAATCCCCATTGAGGAAACACACTTATCATTGTTTCATCTCATGATTTCAGAAGTTGAGGTATGAAATTATGATAACTGAAGCACCCTTTTGTGTGCTAGGTTTGGTGATGGTTGTGGGAGGTCTTTCTCTTGAGAATATAGAAAAGGATTGGTTGGGTTTTCTTCCCTTGTTGAGAAGGGTTTCCCAAGATACTTTTTGTGTTCTTGTGCATGGTTATTCTTCTTGTGATATTGGTTTACTGTAGCTAACGCATTGCTTCTACAATATTTATGGTTCAGATAATGCTAAACAAAATTCAAAATTAAAATTCATGAGCTTAGCCATAATTAAAATTCAACACTTTGTTGTTATGGATTAAAACACACATGTGTATGAAATCTATGAAGATATTCACAATGCACATCTTATTGATAAGGCACAAAACTACCCATACCGAGACTCAAATACAAGTCTTTTCTTAATGATATTGTTATTGGTAAATTTGAAGTTATTGAGAAACATTTCAAACACGCGTAATCTTAAGGTATGCAAGATAATTATTTATACAAAGATAAGTGTGTCATTTTTTTATTGTAATATATAGGATGTAATACCCACTATTAAGTACATTAATTTAATTTTTCTTGTAGGTTGTTAGATGATATTATCCTACCACCTTAAAATACTTTACCTTTTTCATATTGAAAATGTTGGACACTCCTACC
>ML788159.1:856693-885699 GCA_009831015.1 Picea engelmannii | reverse complement strand
AAGCATGGGTCCTCCAACCATTCTTCTAGGATAACTCAATCCGTAAAGCGTCTTCCCATGAGGGATTTCACCATAAGGGGACCACTTTGGAGTTCATCCATTTGTGCATCTTATCAATCATGATAAGAAAATAATGAGAGCAAGGGTCGTCCAACCATTCTTCTAGGATAACTCAATCCGCAAAGTGTCTTCTCGTGAGGGCTTTCACCGTAAGGGGACCACTTTGGAGTTCATCCATTTGTGCACCTTATCAATCATGATAATACGATAATGAGTCATCTATACATTTTTCCAACAATGCATCATATACCAATGGAACCACAATGATCCATGTTCATCATGTATAAATGAAAACTCATTGATCCATCTTCATCATATCAATGACAACTCATTGATCCATCTTCATCTATGCATTCTCATCAAGGAAAATACATATTATATTACATCAATCATCAATCAATCAATCCTTTTACATCAATAAATCACTTGACATCAATCAATCAATCCTTTGACATCAATCAATCACTTGACACCAATCAATCAAACCATTGGCATCAATGACAACATGATCCAACAAAAAATTGTGTTCCCTTATGAAATATATAGGAGAGGAGTATCAAACAATCGATGCATGTATTAATGATCATATTATATATTATGAACAACATGCAACAAAGTTGGAATGTCCTAAATGTGGAATTAGTAAATATCAAATTCATTAGGTAAAAAATAAGGTGCACCTCTAGGTTCTTCATCATATCTTCATAATTCCACGTTTAAAATGATTGTTCATGTGAAAAAACATAACACAATTTATGGATTATCATGCATAGCAGAGAAGTGAATATGATGTTATGTGAATGATTATAGATGGTTTTTCATTTAGGTAAATCAACAAAAGATGGGCCATTTTTAAAGAAATTTGTAATGCTAGACTCTTAATTGCATCTAATGGTGTCAATTCATTTGGAGAGCTCAAGTCCATTTACTCAGTTTGGATCATTTATATTATAAACAATAACCTTCCTCCTTGTATGCTAGTAAAGGGGAAACACGTAATGCTTACATTAATTGTTCTAGGTTTTTATTTTTAAAAATGTTTACAGACCAATTCGTTTTTATTTTTATTACATATTTTGTATGTACAAGGAATTAATTGTTTGTGTTTTCAAATAACAAGTTAAGGACAAAGTTAGATATATTAATGTATAATTCAAGCATCTTGTTGATGAACTTTTAAATTTATGGGTCGACATCCTATTTACGATGTCTTCAAACCAATAGGTCAAAATCAATTTCAATTCCATGGAATACTTACATCAACAATTCATGATGCAACCAGGATAAAACATTTTTGTGCTATGAGTTGAGGGGTCCTAGATACCTTTAACTCAACAGTAGGAACCAAACCTGCCACCGATGCCCAATTATAATCTGCAACGTTCAATAGTGGAATAGTTCTCCAGATTTCGTGATCCAGCCAAAATAATCGACGGGATTTACGTTTTCTTGTGAAGGCTCCCTCCTTCAGTTCAAAATTTCTCTTTTTTGTATTTTTTTCTTAGATGGGACTCATATAAGGTGAAGTTGGTATAAACCAATTAAGTGAAAAAGTGGAAACAAACCTAAATACTGGAGAGGAGGCTGATCTAGGGATAACCCTTACTCTAGCATGCAGACAATGATCGTCTACCATAGGCATAGTACTAATACATTAACTGTGTGAGTATTCCAATTACTGACTGAGATACAATATATTAGAACAAGAAAATGCATGCGATAAACAATAGCAAGTAAAATAATTCACTCAACTCTAACCATCCATCACATAATAACACGACTTATCTTCACCATTAAAGAAAAGAACTGTAAAACATTGCATCGGATAACTTATCAATAGATTTAATAGCTCTTACTCGTTACAACATTAATTCATGAGACGAAATAAGAAATAATTCTTCTCCACATCCAATCATGCACACATTTGATGATTGGATGTGGATGAAAGGAAAAGCACGAGTGGATGTTAATTCTTCTTAGGAGATTCCGTTGCAGCATGGTTGAGCAAGAAGAAAGGTTCCATTTCCTTATCAACTACAGAAGCTGAATACATTGCATGCCACTTGCTGTACCCAAGTATTGTGGATGATTCAAACACTTGCAGACTTGGAGGTAAAATATACTGCACCAATCCCAATTCATTGTGATAATACTAGTGCAATTAGTGTGTCAAAGAATCATGTATTTCACTCCAAGACCAAGCATATACGCATCAAGTATCACTTATTGAGGGAACAAGTGACCAAAACTATTGTTTATTTTCATTATATTCCATCCAAAGATCAGATTGTTGATATCTTCACTAAATCACTTGCAAAATCTCAGTTTGAGTATCTACGCTAGAATTTGGGAGTGACCCCATTATCAAGCTAAATAGTCTATCTGATTAGGGGGAGAGTGCTCCTAGTGTATCTGATTAGGGGGAGCACAGAGTCACTCTCTATTGTATTTGACATTGATGTCAAAGGGGGAGAAAAGGTGTGGTTTGGATGCTACAGTTGGATGTCTAAGTAGAACAGTGCAGTCCTTCAGGGTTTCCATCAATGCCAAAGCGGGAGATTGTTGGCATGTTTACAGACATAGTGTGCTTGTCATTGATGGCAAGAACAACAATGACGATGGCATATTAGTAGCAATGATAGAATCGGGAATGATGAGACCATGAGAAATTGTTGTCTACAAGCTCAGGAGGACGAGCACATGGCAGAGAGTTGGAGTTTCCAGATAGCCAGAGGTTATCATGAAGACAACAAGAGCATGCACAGGATTCCTTAGAATCCATGAGTTTGCAGAAGGAATCAAGCTCAGGAGGAATAACGCAGAGTTGCACATAGAGTGCAAGTGTGTGCTAGGGCCGAGGTTAACTTCATTTCCAAAGCTTAGGAGAGAGAGTATTTTCAGAAATGCAAACGAGACCCAAATTCATCAGGATTCACAGAAGGATCAAAGTTCAAGGCCTTTGACACTTAGAAATTCTTCCAAGTTAGGAGGAAGCATAAGATTAGGATGAATACCTGACAATCGTTGGATAATTCTGAAGTGGAAGGATAGGATAAGCAAAGAAGAACGCAGGAGAGCGTTGAATCTATGAAATCTGAGTTCGCGAAGGAGATTACAGTCATTGGCTGGAAGAAGATCTGAACCGTTGATCTATTAAGTGGAGATTCAGGGTTCATGTCTTGGAAGAAAGGCGCGAGTTGATTTTCGATGACGCAAAACACAAAATCCTGAAATTAAGAAGGTGATCACAACCATTGATCGAGGAAGGATTGTGGGTTGTTGATTTGACACAAGCACGAGTTTGGGAATCAGGAGAAGGGAGGTGAGCCAACTTTTGACATTGTGAAGTGTGTAGTCGTGAAACACGAAGAGAAGATCTCGACCGGTTGATCATGTAAAGATCTGGACCGTTGATATCGCAAGCGTAGATTCAAAATTTAGGCCCATGGTCACATCCATGGTCACATCAGTGAAGATTAAGGGAGGAGATATCACGTCGCTAGGCTCCAGTTTGGATTTCATGAGTTGGTAGATCAAGGCAACTCACAGCTGAATATCCGATGTGAGAAGTTGCGAAGCGCTCGCAAGTTAGGCCTCTGGTCACAACCATGGTCACATCAACGAAGGTTAAGGGAGGAGCTATCAAATCGCTAGGCTCCACTTCGGATATCGCGAGTTTGGAGAGTTGGGGTGACTCGCAACAGGAAATATGAAATGAGAAGTCGAGAAGAGTCATCTTGGTTGATGAGTGGTCACCGCCGGTGGTCATGTGAAAGGAAGTGGCTTAGCAAGAAAAGCTAGCGCCCACTGTGAAGTTTTCTCAGGAAGGGAAAAGTCTCCAAAGGGATGAGCACGCGAAGGATCTCTCTGTAACTGCCAGAATAGATTGATGGTATCTGCCAGAGAATTCGAAGAGCTTCAGGGTGATTGCTAAAGGAGTTGAAGAGTCTCAAGATAACTACCAGTGGAATGAAGACTCATCATAGAGACAACTGACAGATGGAAGAGTGTCGAAGACTGTAACTGTAATAGAGAGGATAATATCAACTGTGACAGAGAAGACGAAGGGTCGCATTGCCATAGAAGACAAAGAATCTCAGGATAATCCACTGATGACAAACAGAGTCGGTATAACCACCAAAGAAGACGAAGAGTTGGAGGGATTATCTCGCAGAGGACTTGGTGTGATAAATAGATGTAGAACAGAGAAGAGTAAGTTTCTTTTCTATAATAGTTATGCATGTGGGTAGAATGTGACCATGTACATGACCTGATTTGGAGATCAGAGGTGTAGCGTATAACATGCAGAGATAACACAACGTATAAAGGAAGAAGAGAAGTTGAACATAAGTATTGAAGTGCGCAACAGGAAAAAGAGCAGAGTATAGAAGTAGAACACAGTATAGAAGTTGGAAGAGGTAGAGAAGACATGGAGTTGTAACAAACCATATCAGAGACAAAGAAAGTAAGTAAAGTTTTGTAAGATTCAATCAAGGTGGTAGGGTGGTGGTGGTGGTGGTTGGTGCTAGAATATTTTCTGGGAGTTGGTGCTTCCATCTAGTGGGTGCTAGAGAAACATGGGAGTTGGTGCTTCCATGTAGTTGGTTCTAGAGAAATATGAGTGTAGGTGCTATCTGAAAATTGTAGCTTGCTATCAGAGGTTTTGGCCTCATATTTGGGTTGGAGCTCAAAGACTGTGATGTACATGAAAGTTGGAGCTTGATTGACATCCTAAGAAGAAGAGGTTTTCACCCTTATGGGTTTCCTCATGAAAAACAATGTCTCTGTGTATTCTGTGTGATTGATCAAATAATGTATATCTATGCATGTTAAGTTATTAACAACACATTAAATAATAATCTAGAAAGAATCATAAAATAACAAGAAAATTTTCAAGCTTATATATATAAATGATTCACCCCCCCCTCTCAGTTATATTTCCAACAATGATGCTCCTAGGATAAAACATTTTTGTGCTATGCATTGAGGGGTCCTAGATCCCTTTAACTCAACAACAAGAACCAAACCCACCACCGAGGCCCAATTATAATCTTCAACATTTAATAGTGGAATGGTTCTCTAGATCTTGCGATCCGGCCAAAATAATAGATGGGCTTTACGTTTTCTTGTGAAGGCTCCCTCCTTCAGTTCAAAATTTCTCTTTTTTGTATTTTTTCTTAGATGGGACTGATATAAGGTGAAGCCGGTATAAACCAATTAAGTGACAAAGTGGAAACAAACCTAAATACTGGAGAGAAGGCTAATCTAGGGAGAACCCTTACTCTAGCATGCAGACAATGATCGTCTACCACAGGCCTAGTAATAATACATTAACCGTGCGAGTATTCCAATTACTGACTGAGATAAAATATATCAGAAGAAAACCATGCATGCGATAAACAATAGAAAGTAAAATAATTCACTCAACTCTAATCATCCATCACATAATAACACAACAACTTATCTTCACCATTAAAGAAAAGAACTGTAAAACATTGCATCAGATAACTTATAAATAGATTTAGTATCTCTTACTCGTTACAAAATTCATTCATGATATGAAATAAGAAATAATTCTTCTCCACATCCAATCATACACTCATTTGATGAAAATACAACTTGTCTCTGGTCCTAAAAAGGACTTCTCAATTAAAGGCAGCTCCAAAATAGTTCTTAACAAAAACAAAAATGAGGGTCATAACAACAACCATTGACCTTTTCTAATAGGTCGATCCTCCTATTTATAGCATACTATTAACTAAAAATAACTACTAAAGTGAAACTAAGTAAAACAAACTCACCACATGGAGCTTTCTTCTATTAGTTTTTCTAAGAGTCATCTCAAGATATCACTTAAGTGGGTGACTCTTCTCATACTCCGACCACTTGATGAACATATCCTCACAGGTGTTGGCATATGAGAATCTATGTTGTTCCATTGGGGCTGAGTGAATCTCTATTTTCTCTACCACATGTGCCTGATACTTGACTATACTAGTACTTAACTGTTCCAGCATAGCCCGAGCTTTGATCGGGTGTTCCATAAACTGTCACACATAACCTAGTGTTGTGTTTGTTACCTTTGCTATTTCTTCGGCCAATGATGAGTCTTGCTTAGCGTGCCACTTGACTATGTCACGCAAGTCGACAAAGTCATCAGGTGTGCCAAACTCAGGGATTCTGATGTCTTTCATTACCCGATTGATCTTGATCTAGATTTTCTCACACTTGGCCCATTTTTATTGAATTTATCAGTGGGGTTCTCGAG
Organism: Picea engelmannii; assembly: GCA_009831015.1. NCBI lineage: Eukaryota > Viridiplantae > Streptophyta > Pinopsida > Pinales > Pinaceae > Picea > Picea engelmannii. The sequence goes on along the minus strand of ML788159.1, from coordinate 879,371 downwards.
AAATTTTAACCCAATACTCGACCAATTTCCTTATGTAGTCGACGTTGATTTCCACTGGCACCCGAATGCCATGCTCTTCAATGTCTCGACCCTTTTGCAGTGCACTGATATATTTGATTCTGCCAATGGCTTGTTGCGCTACCTCTCCATATATTTGAACATCGCAAGTGCCATGAGGGTGTCTTCCTGAAGCTCAACTATCCTTGTAGTGAATACGTGTCATTCATTTGTAAACTTGTTGTAGGATTCCTTGAATTCGCTCCTTAGGTACATCGTGACCTGTGTGGTGTCTTGGTAGTATTTAGCCAAGTTATGAAAATGTTACAATTCCTTTAGAGCAACAACGAGATATTCTTCATCTCTTTTAGCTCTGTCTAGGGTGGCATCCATGATCACCATCCCTTCACCGATGAGATCATATATCTTAGCATGCTCTATGTTGATCAGGTTTTCCTCAGTGGTGATGAGGTTGGAGCGATCCAGAGTGATCCTCCTCTTCTTGGTGGTTCTCTGGATGATATATTTCCTTTTCCAATCTTAAGCGATGGAATGTATGTTGGCTACTTCATCCACGGGTTCGGGAATTTTTTGATCCCCCAGGTGAGTGTATTCCCCAGACTCTCGATGGTATATATTTTTTCAAGACTGGGTTCTTGAAATTCCTCCCTATGTTTTGAAGGTTTGACTTATGTTTTTCGCTCATCGGGGAGTTGAGTACTAATTGGAATTGAGGCATTGAGGGTAGGCTCAGCACTTTCTTTATCATCGGCCATGGAGATGACGATTCCCTACTGCAGAACTTATTCATTTTGTTTGCCTGACCTTGGTCTGTCTTTCTGACTGTCCGCTTATGTTTCCGATGCATTGGGAAGTTCAGTGTCTAAGGCACTCTCAACTTCTTGTTTGTTCTATGGGAGCCCATGAATATGAGAATCGGGAACTGGGGAAGATGTCTTCTCTGGCTCCTTTTCCTCTTCGATATGCATGGGGGTCACAAGGGATACCTCCGGGCTCTCATCATCATCATATATTTTTATCATCTCCCTTAAGGGATTTGATGCACTTGTCCTCCCTGATGTTTCGACTATCTCTGGCTGAGTAGAAACACCTGTCGGCGATCCAACCACTGGCGTTGTGAATTCAGGGTTGTCTAACCTAGTAATTTCATCAATTTCTATGAATTCAGGGTCGCTTGGGCCTGTATGTCTTTCATCCGGGTTTTCGGTAGGGAGCCTTATCATATTTATGAGGTTTAGATCATCTTCCAGTTGATCAATTATCCATTTTGCATGTTCTAACATGAGTAACCCCCTCTCTCATGCATCTTGAGACCTCTACCTTGCATTGGGGCTACCTGGGGAATCTCGGCTGCTTCAACTTCCACCCGGGGAACTGCTACTTCGACCGCTATCATTTCTTCTCTGGCTCTGAGGGCCTCTTGAGCTGATTGTTCTATGGTTTTTGTTTGTTTTCATAGACTCATGGATCTGAATTTGGTTATTTTGGGATCAACCATCCGCTCCACCACCTCATCCCAGTCCTGTGCATTTTATGTGAAAATTAAGTCTTCGAATTTGTTGTGGGCATATGGAAAATAAGAGGACACTTGAGAAGCATGTTTCAGGACTAGACCCTTTGGGTCATGCTTGCAGAATCGGTCGGTTTGGAATCAAAATTGTAATTGGTTCAACCCTTCCTACTTGGCTTGAGTGGTGTCTTTCACTATGTAGAAGTCTACATGGAATCCATAAGGTATAAACGCCTGCTTCTTATCTTTGACCAGGGTAGCATTGTAACCTTGCAGGATGGTCATGTAGAAGATTTCTCCCACTACAAGCCGGTCAGGGACATGTTCTAGTAGGAGGTGAGTTTCTCCGGTGGCCCCAAATACCCTAATGTAGGTATCGCGTTCATCCAGATACCAATGGAATACCTTTGGTATCACCTTTTTGGCCATAGATGATAGTCTCATACATTCTTTTTTGAAAAGAATAAAATAGATGCATGCAATGAATTCATCGCAAATGAGGGAGTTGGATTTTTTATACCTATTCTCCCATGAGACACTGAAATATACATGGACATGGAGCTCTGCGACATGCCATCTTAGGTTCATGCCGTTGAAGACGTTTCTGGCACACATGACATCTAGCAAGTATGATTCCATGTAGAAGGCTGGAGTCTCCCCTTCTTTTGGTGTCTGAGCCTGTTATATGCAGATGTTCAATTGCTTGGAAATGATGGCTCCCTAGTTGAAGCCACTCCCAGAGATAGATACCATGTACACTAGAGGCATCCATGCCTCCAAAAACCTGGAGAAATATTTCTCCCCATACAACTGACATATGAGTGCCATTAGGAAGATGTATGGTTCTCTTAGGATGGTCGTTTGGTACCAACCGAAAGTCTGGTTGGTGTATTTCTTATCTTCTCACCACCATGAGGCCATTATCCGACTGGTGTCATGGCACTAGTAGAATTTCACGAAAAAATCAGTGTTCAGTCCCTCCTCCGAGTCTATAAGCCTATAGTACTTTTGGACCTCCACCAGAAGGAAAACTCTGACACACCCACCATTTTCATGGTTGATTAGGAACTTCTGTGTGTCTCTGTGGTCGATAAGCCATTGCAAAAGTTCAATACAGGAAAACATCATGGTTCTGCTTGCTACCATGTGTAGGTATGACCATTGGATATTCGAGAATACCTGGTCATCGAGTGCTCTCACGTTTGGTTCACTGTGTGGGATGTATTCTGGGAATTCCTCCCCACTGATCTTCTTGAAGAGTTCTCCCCAATGTGGGAGTGTCGTCTTGGTCCCTATTCTTTCCTATGTGTCTCCGAATGCTGGAGGTTGAATGAAAACCTTCTTTGTGGATTTTTTAATAATCGGTTTTGGTGTTGGAGCAAATTCTAATTGTTTTGTTGCCCCTGGAGAAGATCCTTCTCCTACCTCAGGTTCCTACAGCTTGGGCACCCTCGACGATATCCTAGTGGTTGGATTTCTTGGAGGCACTGTTCTTGAAATCAAAATCAATCCTTAAGGGCATGCATACAGAGATACATTATATTAAATTGTATATATGAAGTGAAAACATAAAAAATCCACAGACTGGTACATACATGTAACGCTTTCTAAACCTGGTTGTTTGATACTCACGAGATCTTGGAAGTTGTTGAATTTATTTTCTCATTTCTTTGGATGCTCTGAAACTCCTTTGTACGCATAATGGTTTCGTTTACAATAGACCAAGAGAATTTAAACCGGGGAAGAACTTAACTTGTCGTATCAACCATTTAATTTGGGTGATGAGTGGAATTCAAAACCAATTTGCCGCTGAATCTCTGCAACTTGAATCTATCGTGGGTTGACAATGGAGCTGTGGAGGGTGATGTGTTCTATCAGTAATTTCAAACAACTATTTTGATTCATGTATAAAGTAGCAACTAATGTGATATTTGGTATTAATTAACCCCTAAAATCTTATAATCTAATCATATCTAGTGCTAAAATGTCCCATCGTTTCGCTTTCTCAGTGGGTGGATCGAGGATCGACAATGTGTTATGGATGTTTTCGTTCATATCCTTTTGCAGAAAACCTCTGACGCCGATCGATTTCATTGTACGGTGATGAAGTGGAAAAATGACTCAAGGGTGTGACTTGAACCTGTGGAACCAAAAGTGACTCAGGGTTGATCTAGGCCATATGGTTTCTACAGTAGGAAAATGACACGCAATGTTAAAGACTAGTGACTAAATTCCCGCATATTGGTTGGAGTTGAGGATTTCTTCAAGTTGTGCATTTTAAAAGAAATATGGGTTCGCCGATGATGAAAATGTATCGGGGGTCGGTGATTGGGGATAAACCTATTGCACATTTTTCTTTGGATTAGCTTCTCCGAAAAATCCTGATGTCGAAGTTTTTCAGGAATCGGTGATCGGGGAAAACTCTTTAGCATAGTCTAAATGTTCGTCGTGATTCGGTTTTCTCCAATTCTGACAAGTGCGTGAGGTATCAAATATTAGAGATATTGTTTCCTTCTTCCTTAAATTTTAATCCCTTTGCCTTTTACCGATGCCGAAGGGGATCGGATACTGGCGAGGTTCGTGTATAATATTTTTCGTGAAACAAAACTTCCCTTTCCCCGATACCAATGAAGATCAATGCTCGACAATTGAGGCTTTCTGAGTGTTTCCTTTTCACCTCTTAATTCCTTCCAATGTCGAATATTGAGCACGTCGGGTGAAGTGTTTCACCTGTTGATTCCTTACTTAAGTATTAGCCCTTTTAATTCATGGATTTTCATAAAGTTAAACAAACCTTAATATATACTTAGCGTTAAGAGAATAAGAAAAGTCAAAAAAATTCTCAGAGGAAAATCGAATTCAGACAGTGCAAAATTAAGTGGTACCCAAAAAATGAAAAATTGACATAGGATTTTTAGGGTGTGTTGAGTGCTCAACAAATGGCGACTTACTATGTGAAAGTAGAATCTCTGTTCCTTCCTCGGTCTTGGTTGATGCAAAAATATGATTAGGGACTTAACTAGTTTTAATCAGAGCATCGTTTACCCTTGCATTTGGAATTCCCCCGGTTGATGCATCTGGGCTTGCCTGTGGGGATTTTAACCTTTATTCCACCTTCTTTTCCTGAAACCTTTACTCTTGCCCCATTTTGACAAGAGTCCAGTAAATAATTCACTGGCACTAGGCCTTTTAGTTACCCTTATTCATTTTCTATGGTGTTTCTTCGCTGCCAACGAGCGCCCATAGCCCCGGCGGAGTCACCCCGACGTCACAGAGCTTGCTCCGCTGCCAGCGAGCGTCCATAGCCTCAACGAAGATATATGCATACCCTCTCCTACTGTGCACTCATTTGATATAGTTCACTTTTTACTTCGGCATAATGCCCCAAGGGAGCAGGAGAGGAGGACGTTTGTTATTTGAAAAATGAGATGGTTAAGGTGAAACTTACTAGCTCTGTCTTTGAGGTGCATGTAGTCACTTCCAGTTTACCTTCTTTCCCTTAAGGTTTTTACCATATCACTAAGTAGGCACTTCCACATTTCTCCAAATTTCTTCATCTGCGCAAGTTAGATAAATAATCTCTTGAAACAACCGCAGGTTCCTCAACATTTCTTGTGTTTGTATGTGAGCGACGAGTTAGGAATAGAGTTTTCTATGTCGCATGATTTGAGCTCAACCATTGTATTTCTAAACAAAATCTTTCAAAATCTTAGGAGTACAATCACAAAAGATAAAACAAAAATGTGTAAATGCGAAAAGAAAAAATGACGTATCTAGAATAACACAGAATAGTTTTTTTTTAATGAAAATATTTCTTTAGGGTTTGGCCATTCACCGAGAGAGCATCAAGTTCCCCCCTCAGATTATGCAGTCGATATGTGCCTAACCCAATATTCTCAATGACCTGGAAAGGTCTGAGCCATAGGTTCTGAAACTTAGAATGTTTTCCTTTAGGTTCATTTTCTTTGTTCCACTTTAGGACTAAGTCTCCTACTTCAAAATTCTTCTCTTTAGCCTTATGTTTATCAAACCACCTTTTAACTATCTGCTGGTGGGATATGAAATTTTATTTATATTTCTCCTTTTCTTCTTCTAGCATGAGAAGGGTGTCAATTCTTTGTTGTATGACGGATGAGGGCTCCCCTCTGGAATCTTGGACAAGTTGAAGAGATTGAAGGTAAAGCTTGTTCAAAAGAATGGCTTCCTGTCCGTATACCAGAAAGTATGGGGAATTCCCTATATCTTTTTTGGGTGTGGCTCTATCAACCCATAAAGAGTTATGAAGTGCATTATGCCAATTCTTCTTGTTATCTGCAACTGTTCTCTTTAATATTCTTACTAAATTATTATTAGTTGATTCTACCACTCTGTTTCCCTATGGATAATAGTTTGCAGAGTATCTAATTATGATTCCTTTGTCTAGAGAAAACTTCGTTAATAGGGTGGAAGAAAAGTAAGTTGCATTTTCAAAAGCAAGGACAAAAGGGACACTGAACCTTGTGATTAATTGTTGTTCTATGAATTGGATTACCACCTTCTCATTTACATGAGTCAGAGGAATGGCCTCTGCCCATTTTGTGAAATAATCGGTGGAAGTAAGTATGTACTTATGCTATTTTGAATAACTTGGTGTAATTTCCCCTATGATATCTAACCCCCATCGCTCAAAAGGCCTAGAAATGGTCACCAGTTGGATTGGAATTGCTGCTCTCTTCTCCCTCCCAATGCTTATTTGAAAATTTCTACATTTTCTAGCGTATGTGGGAGCGTCCTTGAACAAAGTGGGTCAATAATAACAAGATCTCAGTATCTTATGAGCAATGGTGTCCCCTACAAAACGTCCACCTGCAGGACCATCATGGAGCTCCTTTAGAACCTTGTCTGCATCTTCTCATTTGAGACATCTTAAAAGTACCCCATCATAATTAACCCATAAGAGTACTGAATTTATGAGGCAATATTGTGCGGATTTTAACCTAAGATATCTCCTTTCCCTAGGGTTTAGGTTTTCTGGGAAAGTACCATGGTGTAGGAGATAAGTCAATTTATCATACCAAGACTCTTTCCCTGGGGATATGTATGAAGATTCACCACACCATAATGCCATTTCATTCTCCCATCCCAGGTATTCATTTACTTGGTCCTGAGCTTCAGTTGCTAGTTTGCATAACCCTTTTCCTTTAACAAGTTTAGTAGGTTTTATATCTAGATAAAATTCTTAGATCACTGCCATCCATTTTCCTCTTCTTTCCCCCATCTCCTATTGAGTAAATAGGGATTATACTGTAGGGTGAGGCACAATTACTTTGGTGTGGTTCTTGAGGATGTAAGATCTAAAGTGTTTTATTTCCTCATATACCACACAGGCTTTCTTATCTAGGTAATTTAGTTCGACCCCCTGGAGATTAGTGCTCATGAAGGAAACAGGGGCTTCATTGTTGTCATCATCCTTCTGGGTTAATATCGTGACTAACGATTGGTCAGAGGAGAAAGTATAGAGAAAGAAATATTTGTTGAAATCAAGATTTCGCAGCACTAGGGATTGATATATTTCCATCTTAATATTGTTGAAGGCCTTCTTTTGTTCATCATACCACTTAAATTCAACATCTTTACGAATCATTTTTTGTAAAAGTTTGATAGTTTCCGCAAAATTAATGGTAAATTACCTCACAAAATTGATTTTCCAGAAGAACGATTGCATAGCTTTTCTGTTATGATGTAACGAAAGTTTAGCTATATCCTTTATCATTTCTGGATATATGTGAATGCTTGGTTGATATATAATGTGGCCTAACAACTTACCTTCCTCAACATCGAAAACAATCTTCTTAGGGTTTAAGGATATGCCATATTTTCTACACCTTCCAAAAATCTAGGTTAAATGTTGGATGTGATATTATCTGATCTTTGAATATACAGTCACATCGTCCAAGTAGAATACTACACACTTGTTGATTAGTCCCTGAAATGCTACGTCCATAGCCCTCTGGAAGGTTTCCCCCGCATTGATTAACCCAAAAGGCATGCGTTTGTAAGCGAAGGTTCCCCACTTGGTTCGGAAGGTAGTTTTTAAACGATATTCCTATGGAACTAGAACCTCGTTGTAACCTGAGAAACAATCCAGTAATGAGAAAATCTCAGAGCCAGATACAGTTTGCAGGATTTGCCCCATTGGTAGTTGTCCTTTTCTAAAGCTCTGTTGAGGTTTCTAAAATCTACACATAGGTGTATTTCCCTAGACTTTTTCCTTAATGGAATCAAATTCGCTACCCACGCATAGTGTCTAACATGGAAGATAATCTTGGCATCTAACAATTTCTTTAACTCTTGACACATGAGAGGTTCCAGGGAAGGATGATACTTTCAGAGCTTCTGTTGGAAGGTTTTCACTTCAGGTTTTAACGAGATAGTGTGTTGAATGATATGGGTATCATAAGTTTTCATATTTTGGTAGGACCACAAAAATAAATCTTGATACTATCTGAAGAGTTTGAGATAGGCCTTCCTTTCCTCTTTAGATATGGTCTTGCTGAGGTTTATGTTTTTTGGGCTTTCTGGGGTTCCAAGATTTATAGTTCCATGCATGGGACAGGAACTACCGGTCTTCATGTTTTTTTACCCCTTAAATATTTTATTTAGGTAAAAAAGGTTTTCTAAATTAGCTATTCCCTTCGGTATCGTGTGAGAATTTGATTTGTTAGTCGGCTTATTTGTATGAGGGTAGGTTTTCGTTGATTTTTCTTGGAATAATTCATCGTCAATGGCCAAGTCTTTAAAATTTTTCTGATTAGTCAGGAAGTTTATAATCTGTTCGTCTCCTTCAAAAACCTTCCTATTAGAAATATTGTTGGGCACCGAGGGTTTATATAACAATTCTATTGTGAACCAAGAGGATTCATAATCTTCTAGAGGTGATAGTCTTGAAGAAGCAGTGGTCAGGGAATCAAAAAGAATGTTCTTTGCTCTGGGGATCGTTGTAATGTTGAAAGCTTCAAAATGTTCTATTAGCCTATGCACTTCATGTTGGTAATTCTTCAGGTGTGGAGAATTGCAATGTATAGTATTTCTTATCTGTCCGAAAATGATTTCAGAGTCTCCGAAAACATTCAATTCTTGGACATTCAAGTCTATGGATTTCTTTAACCCTTGTACTAGACATTCATACTCGACAATGTTATTTGTGCATTTGAATTCTAGTCTACAAGATAGGAAATGGTGTTTTCCCTTCGAATTAATGAGGATACACCCTACTCCCGACCCTTCTTGCGATTTAGATCCATCAAAATATAGGGTCCAAATTTGTGGGAAAAATGTACCAGCTTCCTCTTTCCCATTACTTTCCTCTTTTCCTCCTATTAGTTCTATGATTTCTAACGCAGGTTGTTGGCAGAAGAGGGTTTCCTCCAACGCCATCGACAATTCCTCTCGAAAAATCATTTCAGAGTTTTGAGTAAGAGGGACATCAGATGAGAGAGGGGATAATTTCCTGAAGTAGGAATCAAAGGAATAATTACCTAGCATAGGTAAATCTTCCAATGAGGGTTCGTTTAGGGTTTCTAGGTCAGTGACAGTATGTTTTAGATATCTTTCCCTATCAATTTTGATCATATTTTTGTGTCCCTTTAAGGGTAGCCAAAGGTGCGCCTAGTTTGTGCTAAAGTAGTTGTTTAACTTTTCATACCAATCTCCACTTAATAACAATCCATAAGATTTTGGGATATCTACTACGATAATGTCGATTACTTGGACAAATTTAGGGTGAGTCGCTATTCTGATCATCACATCTTTGAGTTCTCCCATAACCTTCACCTGGGTTCTATCTATTTGTATTACATATTTATTGCTTTTGAGAGGAATGATGTTTAATGTTTTGCAAATATACATGGGCATAACATTAGAATATGATCCTGAATCGACCAAACAATTATGGAGGTTTCTGTTGAAGACTTCAAACATTAAAAGGAACAGTGGAACAAAAGGTTTTCCTTTCTTATCTTCAGAACATGCATTCACGGTTGGTTTATTCCTTAGGTCTATGGGAGTTAGAATCCCCTCTTGGTCAGTAGGATTTTCTACTGACTTCAAAGCTTGTAACATAAATTCTTTTTGTTGAGGGAATCTGCATATATCAATAACTGATATATTAGCCTTCAACTTCTTCAAGTCTTCTACTATGTTGTAATCCATCTTGGGCAATTCTCATGTATGGATGTTTATAGGGTTTCTTCTGGGATAAAAAGGCACTTTAGGGTGATCGGGAGCTGGTTTCCCTCCCAAAAATTGGGTCATAGTACGGTCGTTTGAGACAGGTTGACCCCTACTTCATGTTTGCATGACCAAGACTTCTGCATGTGGTTCTTGAACTTCACATAGGTCATCATAAAGCATAAGTAAATTAGAGTCCCATATCATCATGGTTGTTTCTTCTGGTGGATCAACCTCTTCCTGATCGACGATATTTATAGCTGATTCACTTAGTTGTTCGGTTAGGGAGACCTCATGTAGAAATCGGTTGGACATAAAATTCATGGCATGCACCCATTGGGGGAAATCTCTTTCAGAGTGGTTCTCCTTATGATAGGTACAAAAAGTGTCGGATGCTACATTCCCTAGATCGATATTTAAGTTGGGGGGGGGGTCAATTGCTTTGAAAGGAGTATTTATTTTGAAGAAAGGTTTATAGGGACTCTGGCCTTAGTTTCCCTCCCCTGCACTTCTCTTCATGTCTATGATTTCTTTTGATAGTTTTCTGAACATGCGTTGTAGGTATTCAATGTCCCCACTTCCCTTTTTAGGAGCTTGTTTTGTTTGTTTCCCTCAGGGCCTAGTAAGCAAAAATCCTCTCCTAGGAGGAGGTGGAACTTATTTCTTAATTAATGAGACCTGGCCTTCTTTACACCCTTTCATTTGAAACTCTATCATTTTAGCTTCTTCAAAATTCTCATCTAAGGTTAGTTTGGCAGCCCTTTTCACAAACATGGAAATAGAAGCTGGGAGAGCATTAACATATACTTCGATTTGAAACTCCTGAGTAGGATTAGCCTTGGGATGTAATTTATTTAATATGGTAGTAAAACTTTGATTAAAGTCTTTGACCCTTTCCTTTGAACTCATGGTGGCGGTGAACAACTTAGCCATCAACGCTCCTGTAGTAGTTTCTTCTGCGAATTTATCCAGAAAGTCCTTTTAAAACTTCGTCCAATTTTTTATGGATCCTACAGGTAGGTTAAATACGTGGAGGCCAAATTCTTGAAAGTGTAGGGAATAGTCTGCAAAATATGTCTTCATGTTGGACATTCATTAGTCTGATAGCTAGTATGAATTTCTTGATATGGTCTTCGGGCAATCCTGAGGTTTCAGGGTCAAATTTAGGAAGTAATTTCTCTAGGTGTTGGGGAGGGTTTTGTACTCTTCTAGGGATGATCAGAGCATCTATATCCAACCTAGTTTGATTGTTCTAATGTAGATTTACCTTTTCCTCATCATGGTCATTTTTATATTCCATGTCTTCAAATACTGAGTTAAACCCTTCTTCATCCGAAAACTCATCGGGGTCGGAGAAGTTACCAGCTGGTGTTTCGGGGATTAGATTGAGAGGATGTTTGATTTCGGTGAGGGAGAAATATATTAGGTCTTCTATTGTGTGCACAAAAACCTAGTCTGGGGATTTGACCACTGGTCTGCTTATTTGTTTTCTTCGAGGAAGTAATGGAGCTAAGGGCAACACACCGATCTGTTAGGCGTATGCTCTTGTGATTCTTCTGAATTGATTCAATTCCTCGTGAGGAAGAGCGTAAGGTATATCAGGGAACATACGTTCTTCCTCGGGTTGGGGTGAGTTAATCATTTCAAGAGTACTCAGTGTGTGTGGGTTGTCTTGGGAATGACTAGCCATGCATGTGGGTTGTTTTGAATCTACAGGTTGTCGAGAATATTATGTCAAATATATATTCATCCAATCATTCTTCAGGCCCTCCTTCTAGTGCCAATTCTGTTGAGGGGTCCTAGATCCCTTTAAATCAACAATGAGAACCAAACCTACCACCGAGGCCCAATTAGAATCTGTAGCGTTTAATAGTCGAATGGTTCTCCAGATCTTGTAATCCGACCAAAATAATCGATGGGCTTTACATTTTCTTGTGAAGGCTCCCTCCTTTAGTTCATAATTTCTCTTTTTTATATTTATTCTTAGATGGGATTGATATAAGGTGAAGCCGGTATAAACCAACTAAGTGAAAAAGTGGAAACAAACCTAACTACTGGAGAGGAGGTTGAGCCAGGGATAACCCTTACTCTAGCATGCAGACAATGATCGTCTACCACAGGCCTAGTACTAATATGTTAAGCATGCGAGTATTCCAATTACTGACTGATATACAATATATTAGAAGAAAAACATGCATGCGATAAACAATAGAAAGTAAAATAATTCACTCAACTCTAATCATCCATCACATAATAAGACAACGAATCATCTTCGCCATTAAAGAAAAGAACTGTAAAACATTGCATCAAATAAATTATCAATAGATTTAGTAGATCTTACTCGTTACAACATTCATTCATGAGACGGCATAAGAAATAATTCTTCTCCACATCCAATCATGCACGCATTTGATGAAAATACAACTTATCTTTGGTCCTAAAAAGGACTTCTCAATTAAAGGAAGCTTTGAAATAGTTCTTAACAAAACCAAAAATGAGGGTCATAGGAACAACCATCGACCTTTTCTAATAGGTCAATCCTCCTATTTATAACATACTATTAACTAAAAATAACTATGAAAGTGCAACTAAGTAAAACAAACTCACCACATGGTTCTTTCTTCAATCAATATTTCTAAGACTCATCTCAAGATATCACTTAAGTGGGTGACTCTTTTCGTACTCCGACCAATTGATGAACAGATCGTCGTAGGTGTTTGCGTATGAGAATCTATGTTGTTCCATTGGGGACGAGTGAATCTCTCTTATCTCTAACACATTTTCCCAATACTTGACTATACTAGAACTTAACTGTTGCAACATAGCCCGAGCTTTGATCGGGTGTTCCATAAACTGTTGCACCTAACCTGGCGTTGAGTCTGTTACCATTGCTATTTCTTTGGCCCATGATGAGTCTTTCTTGGCGTGCGAATTTGATATGTCACGCAAGTCGACAAAGTCATCAGGTGTTCCAAACTTGGGGAGTCCAGTGTCTTTCATTACCCGATTGATCTTGATCCAACGTTTCTCGCACTTGGCCCATTTTTCTTGAATTTATCGTTGGGGTTCTTGGGACATTTTAACCCGATACTCAGTCGATTTCCATTAGCACCCAGATGTCATGCTCTTTATCATATCGACCCTTTTGCACCTTGTTGATATATTAGATTATTAGATTAGATTAGATATGTAACATCCCGCTCTGGCGCACTTAAAAAAATTATTCTTTAAGGACACTTGCTCGCAAGTGATCTGGATTTTTATGATGATAAAACATTTAACCTTCATTATGATGCGTTAAGATAGATGACAGGATGTTTTTACTACTTTGATGTAGACAGGTGTTGCTGACTCAGTTTCATTGAGTGTGTAGGGTTTCGGACCTGGAGGATGCAGAGGCATCGGTGGAACCCCCTTGGACTTCGGATTGAGTCAGGGAGTGTGCTATTTGGGTTGATTCATTTACGGTGATATTTCTTTGTTTTGATGATATGATATATGATTTTATGATATGTTGTTGACATGTTCTGACACGATGGTTGATGATGCAGACTGACGATAGCTTGCTGACCAGACTCACATATGGAGTAAAGGGGCCACACACGATTTCCAGAGAGGTTGAGGGAGAAGTGTGGACAACAGCCCTGCCACAGCCTACTAGCACTCCCGTCGTGGCTCGAACTGTAGGTTAACGATTACCTAGTTCGAGAGGATCCACGATGCCGTGAGGGCAGACTGCGACAGTCGCTCACGATGATTCTAAGGGGTGCGCAATAAGGCGGGGGCCTTATTCCTTAGAGTCCTTAGTCTCCCACAAGTTCACCTGGCAGAGTGTTGACTCCAGGGGTTATAGATGTCTACCAATCAGTCAAGTCAGCGAGTGGCACCCTTGGAGCATGTGGTGCATCCTGAAGGGCATGTCGCGCAAAGAAACACAAGTCGACGAGTGGCACCCTTGGAGCACGTAGTGCGTCCTGAAGGGCACGTCGCATTGATGATGATGATGAGACAACCTAGATGACCCTAAGACCTTAACGCCTTAAGAAATTCTCAAAACGACTCCCCTAATGAATTGTTGCCCAGTTCAAATCTAAACCTAAATTTAAAACATCTCTAAGATAAAATTTGATTAGCCTTAAGAAAGGACCCTACAAAAAAAATAAACATAAGAACGCTAACCAAAACCCTCCTAAGTATTAGTAATTCTTCTTAAATTAAGGGGGGGTAAAGTAATGAGGGAGATAAATGAATTGAAACCCATGGTTTTTAAAATATAAAGAAGAAATAAAATTATTAAAGTGTGGAGTATAAAAGTTAGGATTTTAGAAATATAATGAAAAGATTAATAGGCGCTTTTATCTTGTTGGGTTTTTTTAAAAAAAAAAGAAAAAGAAAGGAACCAATAATAGAAATAAGGAAACTTGTAATAAAGGAAACTTAATAAAGGAAGGTGGGGGTCATAGGGTAAAAAGAAAAAAAGAATCAACAATTAATAACTTTCTATAATGAACTAAAATATCAACTTCTTTTAGGGAAAGTTATTAAAAGTGTGTAAGGGGATCTAGGAACACCTAGGAGTAATTTTAGGAGCGACTTTAGGGGGGGGTGAGGAAAATGAGTCTTTTATTTAAATTAAAGAAAATAATTTTGGAGAAACATGGGGGATGAGTGACACTTGGACGACAGAGAATTTTTAGAGGATTGTCATTAAAACTTAAATTAATAATGATTTAGGAAAGTAGGTGGGTCTCAAATTTCTATAAAAGAAGGGGAAAATGGGGAAGAAAGGGGGAACGGTTAGCGTAACGTTACGCTGCCAGATTGTGGCTTGACGGATTGCTTGTGAGGAGTTGGGTTTATCCCAGCTGTATTGGAGTGGTAGCTTGGCCTTGGAGGCGAGCTGAGAAGCTAGGCTTATTTTCTGGATCTTGTGTGGCCCCTTTGCGGCTCGGGGGGCTAAGGGGGAAGAAGAGTACCCCTAGCGATTGGCTGGGAGGTACCGGTGAGGTCTCTACGGTCGACGAGCGGGAGCAGCATGGAGCGCGGGATGTGGCATGGAGCACGGGACGTCTTCCGAAGCGGGCGTAAGGAAACGATATGATCTTAATTGGTGAAGTAGAATGCATTTTTATATTCGGCAATTTTAATGTTATTGTTGTAAAATTTGACTCAGTTGTTGGTCTCTGGAATTCGTTGGAATAATCAAACTCAGACTTTCGTATCCAAATCTTAAAAACCTCGGGACTGTGATGGAATGCAATTGATGTGTGGAATGATTTTGGGTGCGTTACCCATTGTTGACTGCATTGTTTATTTTTTTTTTCGTGACTGTGATGAAACCGTTCGATAGAATTTTTACCCATCCTTGGGCAGAGGGTTAGCCATTTACTTGCCGACGAATTCACTCCTTTTCTTGGCAGCAAATTCCACTCATGTTAACACTCATCTTTTGGTTTTAAAAAGGAAAACTTAGTGGCTTTAACGAATTGTTTTAACCTTTGATTGATTGAATGCCTAAAGCCAATTTCAATTTCTATGGCTCTTTAGTTTCTGTGGGCAGATTCCATTTCTGTGGCTTTATATTTTTCTGTGGGCATTTTCAAATTCTCTGGCGTTGTTATTTCTCAGTGAGCGAAGTTTTTCCTCTGCGTTGAATGACGAAACCTCTCTGCGTTATATCTCTGGATTATGGGTTAATTCCCTGCGTTTGTGAACTTTCTCTACGATTTATATTTTTGCTGGCACCTTTAGTGACGGTGGGCGTTCCGTTTGTGATTTGCGTTTTACATTATTGCTGGGGTTTTCATTGACTGTGGGGGCGATCGATTCTGTGGACATTTTAATTTATGATTATCACCCAGTTTTCTTAGCTCAGCTGGTGGAGCGCATGGCTGTCAACCATGTGGTCGCTGGTTCTATTCCCACAGACGACGATTTGTTTTGAAGCAGTTTTTCCCTTCCTTTTAGTTCTGCGTTTTATTTTTGGGGTTGTAATTCGCTAACCGTATCACTTGAGCTGATATGGTTTTTTTTTTTTTTCCTCTGTGCAATTGCTGATGTCTTAAGAATGAATGGTTTTCGGTCCCGGCCATCAAGTCTCATTCCACCGCTGGTACCCACAATTTTACCTCCCCTTCTCATAACGAACTTTTATGCTAGTCCATGAGTCTTTACCACGCATTTTTGGGAAATTTCCGTCCTCCATTTGCTTATTTCTCTGTGCGTTTTATAACTTCCAACGATTTCCTCAAATTGAACAGCTCCTCTGCTGTTGGTCAGCGCAGCTACCTCTGAGTGACCTTTGGTTTGCCTCTGGAAATACAACGCCTTCCCACCACTATTTCTGCATTCTGGGATAACCCTTCTTGCGTTTATTTGGGGGTCTGCGTACTAGGAAACCATTCCAGCCTCTGCGTCCATGTTAATGGCATGTCCTCTTACCTCTGAGCCTTAATGTATTGTAATAACAACCTCTGCACCCTTTTGCCTCTGCGCATTAACTGCCTATGTTTGTCTTTAATGTTTCGGTGGCTGGTAGTGAAAGACAGCCAGGAGTCCCTTCTTTTACATTTTTTTTTATTCACAGTCTTCAGGTTTAAATTTTAGTGGTTGCCGATTCCCATCCTTCCTGGGAAAACTGGATTGGCCGCCTATCCTCACGCTGCGATTACTTCAGAACTTTTTGATAGACTTCCACGTGAAGTCTGTGTCATTTTCATTAAATTAATATTTTAACATACAGGTTATTGCATTTATAAATGTAAAATCTTGACATTTAAGGGAATTTGTTATAATATAACAGATATAGTAGTTATAATGTAAAATCGGCTATTTAATTGATTGATCATATGGTAAAAGTTATTGTAATTATAAAGGTAGAATCCTGTTATTTAATTGATTGTTATTAAAAGATGTGGGTTATTGTAAGGTAAGGAAAAATCTTTGGTGTCATTCAAATGTTATGGTAATATAGGAATGAGGTTAGGATTAGTTTAATGTGCATGTTAAATTCATTCATAAAGGCAAAGATATTGGAAGAAGGTTGCATATATAAATATGAGTTATTGTTTCTTGATTAAAACTAGAATGAGTTAATGATGTTGGTATGTGGCGTCCTTAGGGAATTCTAATCTTAGATTGATGTTAATGTTGCCTTAAATGATGAATCATGACTACTCCTTATTAACCCATGAAGGAGAATTGATTTATGAACATTGATTTAATTATAAATTAAATGTTAAATTCCGCCTTAAATGATAATTTGTCACCATTCATTATTCTCGATTAAAATTGAGTTGAGTTTGATGATGTAGGATGTGGCTTTAGTTATGACAGTATAATTATAGATTGATGTTATTTGTTGCTTAATTGATAAATCAGAACTCTTCATTTTATTGATAGAAAATGCACGAGTTAATGGATTTTAGACTATTGCGCTAAACTTAAATTAAAAGTTAAGGTTGTTGTAAATGAAAACTTTTAGCTAGTCTTTATTTTTGATTAAATATGGATCAATTGATTGGTTAAATGTTATCCCCGTTGAGAATAGACTTGCTCAATAAGGTCTTGGAATGAATAATTGTAGAAGGTACCTAGACGACAAATTTGATCTATAGTTACACTATGGAATGGTCTTAAGACTAGGGTAGATTGTAGTCCTTGTTCATCTAATGTGGTACCGGGTCGTAAACTTATGTGTGTTGGGTCTGCTTGTGTTCGGGCGGGATGTAGACACCTCCACTTACCTTAGTAATATGTCTGTGTGGGTGATTTTCTGTGTAAATAATCCAGTGCCGTATCAAGAGTCTCGGGCCCTTAAAGGCAGGTTTTCCACTCTTGCGACACACTCTGAACCGTATCAGTAGTCTCGGGCTGTTTAAAGGCACAGTTTCCACTACTGCGACTCCCTAAAAGATTTATTAGTTTATGCCTGAGCAGTGGGCCAGGAGCTTGTCTAATCTTCTTTCGAGAAGACATAAGACTAAAAGCCCTGCTTTTCTATGCAGGAATAGTAAACTCTACTGTTGGATTCTTCCATCTGTGACTGTACTGTAATTAACACCTGGTGTTGTTTTCTGCTTACAGCTGCTAGTTGTACGCCTTATGTCTAGGGACGTTTATTTCTTGTTGTCACTGTGATATGTCGGGGTCGTCTTGTTGTGTTCGTCTTGCTTGTGTCTTGTTCTAGGTCGGGTTACTAGTTTCTACTTGAGCAGTCGGCCAGGAGCTTGTCTAATCTTCTTTCGAGAAGACATAAGACTAAACGCCCTGCTTTCCTGTGCAGAAATAGTAAGCCTGACACCATGGATTCTTCCCTCTGTGTTCTTACTGTGCACCCCCAGTATATCTTAATGTTTTTGTTGTGCGCCTTATACCTATGGTTGTATATTGTTGTTGTTACTCGTTGTGTGCCTTCAGTCTTCTTGCGCTGAACATCGTGGTTGCGTCTTGTTGGTTGTTGAGTGGAGACATAGAGTCAAGTGTGTTGTTACTTCTACACGTGCACACACACCTTAAACAAAAAAAAAAAATTGCACCTGTTCTCAGAGTTGTTGTCGTATCAAGGAGGACGTTACATATGGTATCAGAGCCAGTTCGACCCGCGACTTGGGATTCGCTACGACTTTCGTTGACATGATTATATTTGATTATTCTGTTACTGATTGAGTTGATTGTGTGTGTGCAGGTAATCATGGTTACAGGACGTCGCGGAGGCAGACGACGGGGTGCTAGGGGAGGAGGCGGGACGCCTCCAGTAGCATCCACGCCTGAGGGGTCTAACCCCCAGGGAGGCGAGAAGGTTCTCGGATAGGAGCAGATCGCAGTTGTCGATGTTGTGGGGATGATTAGATCTTTTCAGCGCATGTCCGAGGCGTTGATCAGCCGATTGGAAAGAGATGAGGCCAGGGCGTCGACACCTGCTGAGGTTCCACCGCGTGCACCGGCCGTTACAGGTAGCATTCACCGCGAACTCGAGAAGGTAAAATTTCCCGAGTTCTTTGGTGCCCCGGACGGCGCAGCCGCCGAGGCATGGTTGGAGAATATGGTGATGTGCTTCGCACTTCACGATTATACCTCGAACATGAAGGTCTGCATGGAAGTCTTTCAACTAAAGGAGAGCACTCTTCTATGGTGGAAGACGCTCCTACTACAGCTAAACATGGCCGTTGAAGATGTGTCATGGGAACTATTCGAGGAACGGTTCCGAGAGAGGTATCTTTCTGAGGAATTAATTGAGCGTCAGCTCAATGAGTTCAATGCCTTACGACAGGGAGGTCGTACGGTGCCCGAGTACGAGGCACGTTTTATGGAGCTGCTCTGGTATGCTCCGCACGTTAACACATAAAAACTCAAGGTCAACAGGTTCGTGTTTGGCCTTAACGGAAGCCTGCGTGCAAAGGTTAGGATCTTGATGCCTCAAACCTTGCACGACGCTATCCAAAAGGCCCTCATAGCAGAGGAGGATCTTATCACCAGGGGTCAGACCAGGACTCCAGCGAGACCTGCAGGGCAGGGTTCATCTGGTACACCACAGCAACAGACACCAGCGAGACATACATCGGGATATCGCGGCTTCCAGAGGGGGATCCATGTTCACTACACCTCGACTACCGCCACCTCAGCAGTGGACACCTTATCGAGGACCGCAACATCAGCAGCAACGTCGCCCTCAACAACAGCAGTTTAGGCCTGTTCAACAGAACAGACCTGGTTTCCATGCCGGTGGGCCATCCTCTTCTACTTTGGGCACCAGGACTACTGGACTGAAGAAGGGGTGTTGGATGTGTGGGGAGCCACACTACCAGCGCGACTGTCCTATGGAGAGGGCCAGAGTGTCCGGATCAGCCGGAACCGCTACCGTGGGAGATATGGGCAAGGCCCATCGGATATATGTAGCGGTGAATAACTGCCAGACAGAGCACCGGTCGACTATGCTCGAGACGACAGGTACTGTCACTGACTAGACCCTTAGTATTTTGATAGACCCAGGTGCTACTGAGAGTTTCATTTTCGGTGCAGCGCTAAAAAGGATTAAGGTAAAGGTATTCGAACAGGACGAGTTTATCTTCGTGGAGATGGCTTCAGGAGCCAAACAGAAGGTTGGAGGAAAGGTTACGGGCTGTGCCCTTAACCTGGGAGAGTTTGTCACGAGGGTCAACTTGTATGTCACGATCTTAGGATCTTATGACATCGTGATTGGTATGGATTGGTTGGAAACACATGAGGCGATACTCAATTGTAAGACGAAGAGGTTGAGCTTGGTCGATGATGAAGGACAGAGACGTGTGATAGTAGGACGGAACCAGGGAGTATCCCTGAGGTTCGTCTCTTCCTTACAGTTACAGAAGAGTATGCGCAAGGGGTGCAAGCTTTATGCGATCCTTGCGCTAAACGAAAAGGGAGTGGCAGAAGGTCTAGAACACCTTCCAGTGGTGAAGGAGTTTGCAGACGTATTTTCAGAGGAGCTGTATGGGATGCCGCCAGAGAGAGAATTGGAGTTTACTATAGACCTGAAACTGGGGACCGAACCGATAGCAAGAACACCTTATCAGATGTCGAACCTGGAGTTGCAAGAGTTGAAAATGAAATTGAAGGAGTTGCTAGACCTGGGACTGATACGCCCTAGTGTGTCACCGTGGGGTGCACCGGTTATTTTCATTCGAAAGAAGGATGGATCGTGGAGGATTTGCATTGACTACCGTCAAATGAACAAGGCTACGATCAAGAATCAATATCCCTTACCAAGAATTGACGATCTGTTCGATCAAATGAAGGGTGCGACGGTGTTCTCCAAGATCGATTTGCGATCAGGGTATCACCAGTTACGGATCAAGGAGGATGACGTCCCTAAGACCGCTTTTAAGACGATATTTGGACATTATGAGTTTATTGTTTTACCTTTTGGACTGACAAATGCCCCAGGGGTATTCATGAGTTTGATGAACGGGGTGTTCCGCGAGTACTTGGACAAGTTCGTCCAAGTATTCATTGACGATATTCTGATCTACTCTCGGACGACGGAGGAGCATGAAAAGCACTTGTGCTTGGTACTACAATGTTTACGAGAACACAAATTATATGGGAAGCTGTACAAATGCTCTTTTTATCAATCCTAGGATTCACTACTTAGGGCATGTCATCTTCGGCGAAGGTATCGCCGTGGATCCAGCTAAGGTTGAGGCTATTATGGAATGGCCTGCGTCGACTAATGTCACATAAGTGCGTATTTTTATGGGTTTAGCGGGATACTATCGACGGTTTGTCGAGGGTTTTTCGAATATAGCAAATCCGATCACGAAATTGCAGAAGAAAAACAAGATGTTTGTTTGGACAGAGAAATGCGCGGAAGCGTTTCGGACGCTTAAAGATTTGTTGACAACAGCGCCGATACTAAAGGTCCTTGACATGGATGCAGACTTCTTGGTATGCATTGATGCATCCAAGGAAGGGTTAGGCGAAGTCTTGATGCAAGACGGACGAGTGATTGCTTACATTTTGAGAAAACTGAGAAGGCATGAGGAGAATTACGCGATGCACGATTTGGAGTTATTAGCCATCATTTATGCCTTGAAGGTTTGGAGACACTACCTTGTTGGATGAAAATTGAATTAAAGACTGATCATTGTGGATTACAACACATTTTTACGCAAAGAGAACTAAACGCGCGACAACGACGTTGGTCTAAATTGCTTAGTGAGTACGACTTCGAGATTACTTACATAAAGGGAATAGTGAATCGAGTGGCAGATGCCTTGAGTCGGAGGCCACGCATATTTTTGGTGTTACCTCTTCAGACAAGTCTACGTGAGAAGATTCTCACTTTATAGCGAGACGATGACTGGTACAAAGAAGTCGAGGATTTTATCGGACTAAACACCATGATGGTACCGCGATATGAAGTATTTTCCTTTGATAGCAATGGGTTATTGAGGTTTAGAGGTCAGATTTACGCACCACCAAATGATGAGTTGAGGATGTTGATCCTGAGAGAGGCTCATAGAGTAGTTTACATGGCTCACCCAGGGGTCATGAAGATGAGGGAAAACCTTAAACCCTTATTCTTATGGAAGGGAATGAAGGCCGACATAGTCAACTTTGTGGCTAGATGTCTCAAGTGTCAGCAGGTAAAGGCTGAACATAGACACCCGACAGGATTACTCCAACCACATGCCATTTCGGAATCGAAATGGGAAGTTATTTCGATGGATTTTATTGTTGGATTGCCACTGATGGCAAGGAGACACAACTCGATTTTTGTAGTAGTAGACACTCTGACGAAAAGTTCTCACTTTATTCCTGTGCGTACGATGTATCAGGCACCTGACATAGTGATAGTTTTCATCAGTGAGATTGTGAGGTTGCATGGCGTGCCTAAGAGGATTATATCCGATCGAGGATCGATGTTTACTGGACGATTTTGGACGAGTTTCCAAGAGGCCTTGGGAACTCAACTTAACTTTAGTACTGTGTATCACCCAGAGGCTGACGGAAAAATGGAACGAATGAACCAAACCTTGGAAGACATGTTGCGCATGTACATGATGGACCAACAAAAGCGTTGGGAGGAATTCTTGCCTCTAGTAGAATTCACTTATAACAATAGTTACCAGAGAACCATTAAGATGGCGCCTTTTGAGTTTCTTTATGGGCAACCGTGTCGGACGCCCTTGAGTTGGGATCGACTTGAGGATAGGGTCCTGGTGGGACCAGAAGCGATCTAAGAGATGGAAGAGAAAATGCAAACCATAAGACAAAGGATAAAAGAAGCGCAGGATTGACAGAAGAGTTATGTCGATGCGCACCGAGTCGACCGTAGTTACGAGGTCGGCGATCGAGTCTTCTTGCGGGTTAAACCGCATAAAAGTTCGATCAAGTTTGGAAAGGGAGCTAAACTCTCTCCTAGGTTCGTGGGACCTTTCGAGATTGTGGAGAGAAAGGGGC